>JABASH010001340.1:0-27251 GCA_019776445.1 Tomocerus maximus | reverse complement strand
ATGGTCAAATGGGGGGGGGGGCAGGCAGTCAGACTCTAAACTAGTTTTTGTCCATTGTCCGTGTGTATCACCATTCATTTTGAGTTTGAATTTGAATTTCCTTTTCTTGATTTATCAGTTTGTACCCGACTTCGGGTTCTACATTCTACCCTGTTGTCCCTACGGTTACATACCAATGATGTTATCCATTTCAGTAACAGAAATGCGATATCTCGGTATAAAGTAAAGCGAATTTCGACCTTGTTTTTGCTTTCGTTCAGCCCAATCCTTACAGGAATCCCAATAAGTAGTTCTGAGTTAAAAATGATGTCAGCAGCGTATGTAGTACCAATACTGAAGTTTAATGGAAAAAAAATCCCCCGTCGAATATTCTGAATCTGAAGAGTCTGAGGACATAAATTCAGCTCTAGTTCAGCAACTTTGTAAAAAGTATAAGTTTCCAGCTTGTCTTGACTCGGGAAGCAATCCATCAACTGTCACACTCCCATTAGATGAATCAGAAATCGATAACCCAAGTGATTCTGGTATAAATATCTATAATGATTCTCACATAAATAATGAATCAGAAAACGATATCGAGGAATCCACAGCTACAAATTCAAATCACATTAAAAAATTGCACAAAAAACTTGAACTAATTCATTCGGATGAAAATACCAATGCTAGATCCACTGATGATGAGAACATTGGGAATGAATTCGGTATAACTAATGCATTATAAATATAATATTAAACTAAACAACAAGTTAGCATGGAAAATAGTCAATTGGGTCTTTGTAAGTATATTAATGAATTGCTATGTACCTACGCCAATTTTGAAGCATAACATACGATATTCAGGGTGTCTATGATATCTTGTAGGCTAGCTAGTCAAGATCTCTAAGACTTATCTTATTATTTCATTGTCCTGTTATTGTAGGCATGTTATTCTTCGAAATTTGGGTACAAGAAACATTTATTAACGGTATTGTTTGAATAGACGGAGTAAGGACATCTGAGTTAGAGTACTTAAACACTAAACGGAAAAGCTTAAAGCGGCAACTTGACATGATGATGCTAACAGATTTGGGTCTTCCGAAAAGTGTCGTGACTTTCTTCTCTTGCTTTCGCTGCTTCGTTTTTACGAATCAAATCCTAGCCCTTCTCAATATCTTCCTGGAAATTCTAATACTAATAGGCATCTATAATGTATCTTTCCCGTGGAAAGTCATCATTCCAGATGAGACTGTAAATCAATGTCTCTCTGTGGTCTACTTTATTGAGATAATTTTCCCTTTCATTCTTTCAATGTATGGTATATTCGCCGGTGCTTTTGACCCTAGGCATCTTAGAACCTTTTCTAGAATGGCTGTCATTCACATCATATTTTTTAATTTTCTCAAGTTGTGTGTAAGTTACGTGTTTTATCAGAGGGCCTTTGATGACACTATGGAAAAAGAGATGAGGAAGCAAATCTTACAATATAGTGCCAATACTCATCTAGACTTGGAAACTTCGTGGGACCATACACAAAGATATTTGGGGTAAGAAAAACCGAAAATGGCTAATAATGAAAATTCGTTGTTTTGTAAAGGCCGTTGTATTATATAATAGCTAAAAATCAGTATGGCTTTTAATAATAATTATAATAATAATAATAATATATAAGACCCTTTCCAATGTTTCCAAATTAAGCTATTTTGGCAAGGAAGACTCTTTTTAGCCGGCTAAAAATTGAACACTGTATAGACGAATAGATGGTTTCATTATTAGCAATAAAAATATATCATAATTAATAAGACAGTATTTCTCTGCAGATGCTGTGGAATAAACAGTTACGAGGATTGGAAATATAACGGGACATTACGACTTCCCACTTCCTGTTGCAATGCTAACGACACTGATGCTCACGATGCTCATCTTGATTTAAAAGCATGCGTTGACCATGCCAAGAGCCGATCAGGCTGTCGGATAATGATCCAGGAGCATCTAGTTCAAGTACTCTCGGCATCAGTGGTCATCAATTGGTTGCAACTTATTTTTTTGACAGCAGCTGTCCTCCTGGCATTCCGAGTGTGGAATATCATCTGTTCTGACGAAGAGTATTTAGGATCTCCAGGCTGGAAGCAGACTCGCCCAAAGTATCTGAAACAAAGTCAACTCTCCTTCTTTTTCGTCTGTATCCCTGATTCATGTTGTCAATATGAGTGTCAAAATTTTGATACAAAAGTCCATCCAGTGAAATCTAATGACGATGACCTATCTGCTCAGAGTGATTAATTGATCTGTAATTTTCCTAATATGTACACATTTTCCGATGCCAAAATGCCAACTATCAATGTAATAAATAATATTATATTGTGCTAATCTCTTTTGGTTCTTGTTCCAGTCGAAATTGTTAGTGCTGCTATTTCGACCAGCAAAAATGGAAATTCAGCAGTGTTGGGATTTTGTCCACTTTATTGTATTTTGTCCATGCCGGGGGAAAAAATGGACAAAACGGACGAAATGGACAAAAAGTCAGCCTAAAGTCCCACCAATCAAATCTTAAATAGTTAGAGGGTGAAATATTGCTTAAAACTAAGAAAAAATTAGTTTAGTAACAAGAGACTGCAAAATGACGCATTCTATTGATTTTTAATTGCAATTTTTAGGATTTTTGACTTGCTGTTGACTATTGAAGTACAGTATCAGCGTGCCCCAAAAGGGTATTTTGTCCATTTTGACGTTCATTTTGACCAGGCCATTTTGTCCACTAGTGGTTTTAACCACGTCCTAACCCTGAAATTCAGTAAAGTATGTATACTTATCAATATCATGCCATTTTGCCTTAGAATTCCGTCACATAATATATACATACATATTACATGCATAATAAATAATTTCTAGAGTAATTGTATTTTAGTCTGAGCTGTATCGTTCCGTCAGTACCTATGAATACTATGATAATATACAGGATAGATACTACCTAAGTATTTTATTTTAAGCCATGCAAAGTTCAACTTTGTGCTAATAACATTTTATGAGTGAAAGTTTGTATCTGTTATGATAATATTAAACATGAATGAAAAAATTGCGTTTTACGTCTTCCATATTCGTACGTGATCCGGTTTAAATTTGTAGAATAAGAAGCGTATGCAAATTATTGTTTGAATTTATGTATTTCCAGGATGTTAATGTCTGAACATCTGAACATTAAAAATGTTCAAAATGGGTGTAGTGCAATTGTATTCACACAGCACAGGCTGTAATATATTTTAGCTTTAAGTAGCTTTCTTATTTGCATGCAATAGTACAGTCAGGAATATCTATATTAGTAGGACCATTTTATGTATAAGTAAGAATGGAAAGACGAATGTTTCCATCTAATTAAAATCTTTATTTATAGAGCACAGCTAATAATTTTGACAAAGTTTAGCACATGTTCTTATTGTTAATGCACTCAATTGAGAATACAGATCAGATGACAGACAGAGACCCAGATATATCCAGGATTAGGACTTGGAGAGCGTAAAGCCTAACGGAAAAGTTAGTGTTTAAGTGTATAGTATACTATGCACGACATGAAAATGTTATCTGACGAAACTTTAATAGGAAAAGTTGGGACACTTTACTTGTGTTTTCGATTACATAGATAGGATCATATTAAATTCTCATTATTATGGTTCATTCCCAGTAGCTAACATTGCCAAAAACCATAATTTTTACATGTGAAGTTTGGAAAATCATTTCTGATATGAAAATGATCAATTTTAAATTATTTTCGGTAGCAACTACTTTAACTACACTTTACATTTCTCACTGTAGCGGAATTGTCAATCTGCAAGGTAAATAATCTTTGATTATTTAAGCTATCATAAAAGTGACACTCTAAAGTGGTCTTTTCTTTGTAAACAGAATATTGCAATGCGTTTGATTCCAACTTCAAGCCAATAATTTGTGTGCTAAAACAGCAACTGAGTACCCAAACTCAATCGAGTCAAAATATTCAGGAAGAAACCAACAACGTGAATAGCAACAACCGACTCCATCACCGAAATCCAGACTATTGGCAAGAGGATTCCGAAGACGAAGACTGCTGTTGTGACTTGTGGTGTTTTCCAGATAGTCCTAATAATTCGACGATCCCACTGAACATCAGCAGTGTTGTAGCATCCTCATACAATTGCAGATCTTGTGGGACTGAATGCTGGATATCATCTGGAACAACTCAGCGGAATTCTATCTGTAGCTGTGCTGTTTTAGGTTCGTCACTGATGAATACGACGTGCACTTGCACTGCACTGTGTGCTACTTTTAGACATGAAGAATCTTCAGAAGCAAATTGTATTTTTAATGTCAACGGGCTAATGGACATGAGATTGCTTGATGAAAGAAGACCTTACACTTGTGAATGCCGCAAGAGCAAAGCAGCGGAATTTAATAGCAATCCATTTTTTGTTTGTATCTGTCAAAGGGCTAATTGAAAAATAAATGTAGGATATTCGTGAATGTAATTTTCGAAGAGTAGTTTATACTATACTATTTTATTTTTATACTATTGAAAAATAGGAATCATACTGAACAGCTTAGAACTTACTAACTGATGACTGAAGTGATGACTGATGACTAATGAAATTGAATTTAATACCTAACATGACACAACTTATTTTTTAATATTGCGCTGTTTTATTGGACACAAAGAGATTATTCAGAAAAACTTGATTTGCTTCACATTATTTTACTTGTTACACGGTCGCTTTTCGCAACTACTGCCAGGCAGGCGTTCGTCACTAAATTTAGGGATGTAAACCTCACGAGGATACTTTGCTTTCCGACAGTTTGTCACAATCCAGCGATGCTCATAGCTCGTAATGTCCCTGAGTAAATTCATTTTAAGATAAATATATCCGCAATGGAATTTCAATGGAAATGCTTAGTTTAGACAATTATGGAATATATTATGAGTGAGTACCGTAAGTAAGCTCCATCATACCCAGTTACAGTACTGGTTTTCGGATCATAAATTCCTTCTCCTACGTCAAAGCAACCGGGCGGCAGTTTCTGTTGCTCTGTAGGTGGAAATCGGTCATTGTAAATTGTATTTCCAGCGGCATGAATCCCAAGAATTTTCTCCGATTTAAACCTTAACAAAGAATGACAGTTTCAAAATAATTTTTGTAGTATACGAAAATAAAAAAGTAAGACACGCCATTTTATTTCTCAAATGCCTCCTGTCAGGTGGAATGCAATAATTCCAATCTCTCGGTTCGTATTTGAGTCCATCTGCAAAAACAATTTCTCCCGCTTGATAGCGGCCTTTTCGCCATTGTCCTTCATATGTGTCCCCCCTGGGATATACTAGCAGCCCAGTGTGGTTCCTGGAATGGGCATGCCCATTTTTGAATTCGCTTTCATATGTCGTACCTGAAAATGTAAATTATATCTAATTATGTTCATGAAATGAAGAAATTCTTTTATCCTTTTTTAGCAATTGAAGTCATGGGAGGAAAACCAACCAGTAGCAAAGTCAAAATATCCCAAGTGTAGCTGCCTATTCTTGTATTCTCCTCTAAAGCGACTTCCCGTCCAAAAAGTTTCATCTTTGTAATAATCCTCAGGCAAAGGTTTTAGAATTCTTTTCTTAATGGATCGTTTTATTTGTGGTTTGATAGTAGCTTTGTCGACATTTTTATCCGACTCCGCAGCCTTGTCTACGGCCCATTGCATTGAAGGTTGACGAGATGGTACCAACGGAGGTTTCCAATCGTCTGGTTTCGGGTACATACTCCAATAGATCATCTCAGCTTTTTCGTTAGTAATCAGAGCCATATTCTTCGTCTGAGTCTCAGCATCGGAAGTTTTGGCCCCTTTTCCTAGTTTTTTGCTACCATGCAAATTCACTTCCACGTATTCATCAACAGCTAGTTTAGCTTGAAGATTCGGAATGGAAATATCTCTCAAATCATTATCTTCTCTTGTGTAGAAAAGACGCATCGTAGATGGCTCTCCGGGTTCCGGTATAGATTCAGTCGAATTATCAGAAAGAGACGATTTGGAAATTTCTCGGCGAATTGGTTTTTGCCTCCCATATTCATCATAATGTTCCGAATTTGGAACTATACCTTTCTGCTGTAGGTAGTTGGCCACGTCTTCTTCTACGACCTCGATTATGATATTTGCAATTTTCACGGCTTCAGCCCTATTCTTAATTATTAACTTAGAAATGTGTATAGTCGGAGATGAAGGCTTGTCATCATCGCGCAATTTGTCCCAGTTACCTAAAGTTAGAGATTTGAAAATAAATTATTGTATATGCATTATATGCATTTTATTATAACAGAGTCATAGAATCAACTACCATCATCATTGTCATGATCAAAAGCAGACTTTGAAGGACCATTTCCAGCTTCGTGTTCAGATCCCGATCCAGACTGTTGCTCTGCAGACCCCGTGCTGGATTCACGACTGTCTTTTTTATGATGATACACTTGGGTATTGCTATTATTGACGTCATTTTCATAGACTTCTACAAAATCTTCAGGTTCTGGATAATATACATCTCTCGTATCCTCAGCGATTGCTGAATCAAACTCTTGGTTTACTTCAAACTCTGTAGTTGGTTTTTGGTCTATTTCGTTAACGAATTCCTGATCCCCCTGGTATTGTGGATCGAGTTCGTGGTACTCAAAGGGGGCGAAAGTATATTCCTCAGTTACAGGTTGATCTCCTTCAGCAGGGATGTAATTTGTATCCTGCTGAATATATTCGTCATTATTGTCCCCATTATCATATTCTTGTGGTACATCACCCATGCTGATTATTGTGAGTACAATATGTTAGTATATGAAAAGTATTTTCTGTGTTGCGTGATCAATGATCATACACCGCAGACTGTGATTGCGCTTCTACAAGACAAATCTCGAAGTTCGAGATTTCAAAGTTTAAAAATTGTTATAGTTTGGTCTTCTTTCAAAAATGTTGCCACCGTAATGTGAACCATGATATTCGAAATACCTGTAAGATCAAGAAGCATAAAATAGAAAATTCATGATTCATTGTAGAATATTCATACGTCATACCTTGCATTCGTACCGTGCATATAGTGCATACCAACCAACGTATACATACGTTGGCGTAATGGTAAACACAGCCGGTTTTAAGCTGCTAGAGGTCAAAAGTTAGTGTTACGTGGTGTTAGGTATATGTTTTTAATCATCCTGTGCTATATAGGGTATGCAATACAGGTGCAATGATAAAATAAAGGAATTTACTTCTATGACTTATCAATTTTTTGGCCAGATTAGTGGCGAAATCAATGAGTCGATGTAGCAGTAATTAGAAATACAAATCAAATCGATCTTAAACTATTTACATACAACAATATGATTCGAAACAAGGTATAATATATAGGTGATATGTACTTCGCTAATGTTTTATTGTAATTGTAAATCACGCTAATGTCCGCGCATGTATAGACACAATAAAGAAGGTAAAATAAAATTGTAGTTTCTTGAAACATTCGTGTCCCTGTGGACCTTGATGAGACAAGATGAGCGAGACACGATGGCACTTAAAAAGAAAATAAGACATTTTCTATGCATTTCGCCTACTTTCCTGGATATCTGCGTACAAGTCTTTGGTATGCCAGCATGCAACGATCTCAGGAGTATATTAGGTATACATTAAGCATACTAATAATAATTATTGTTATTGTAATGCAATCCCCATGCCTTGCCACGCAAACAATTACTATCACGTTTGCATTATGGGCATCCAGTATTCTCATTTCATACATGCCAATGCTAATTGACAGCAAAAAGTGCAGGATGGAGAAGTAATAAATGTCTTCCTTGAAGAATTTGTAAACTAGGTGCCAGTTACTAATGGACAAGCACTGTTTTTCCACTTTTTAGGCGCAGATTCAGTTTTTGCGACTTTATTTTTGCATACCTCCAATGAAACGAACGTATATGTACCTGTAATTTGACAACGATGATGGTATTAGTAGATATGATGCACACATTGCAGATGAGAACTATGAATAATGATGTGAAATCGAGTTAGGAGAATACAGATATAATGCCTCGCATTAGCTCATCTGAGATTTAGTTTTCGTTTGGAGATCTTCCAGAAATAACCTCTTTAAAGCTGACGAATTATTTCAGGTAAGTACACACACATTATTTTTGATATTTTCGAATGTAAAAGTTTGTACAATAATAGTTGGGTCTATTCCAGTAGAGTATCATTTTAAGCCATTACGTTCGTATATTTACTTTAAGAATACTGTGAATATATGGTTTGAATAATTGTTGACAGGTAGAAGCAATTCAAAATGAAAATAGTTCTGGCATTGTGGCTGTCGTTGGGAGTCGCCACCTTAATAAACGCAGAGATAATTAAGCCAGGTTCTCCAGGGGAATTCCAGAGCGCCCTTGATCGAGCTACTCCTGGAGATACCATTCAACTTCGTCCTATGGTGTACAATGGTGGGTTCCAGATAAACAAAGATTCGGATCCTGATGTTCCAATCACCATCACCGGAGATGTAAACTCCACGATAATGGGCGAAGGGGCGACAGGCCTTACGGTGAAGGGAAGCCATTGGATCATCAAAAGTTTGAAGATCACCGGGCCCAAAATCGGAATTCTTGTGGAAGGGAGAGACAATTCGTTGGAATCCATTGTTCTTCAAGCTATTGGGCGAGGAATAGTTGTCAAAGGAGACGACAACAGGATAAAGAGCTGCGTGATCTCCGAAGCCGGAGGAGGAATGATAATTGAAGGGAGCGGCTCTACTCTTCAGTACAACTCTATCAACATTCAAGCCCCTTCTCTTGTGATCAAGGAAAACACTTGCTGCGGTACTCTGGAAGGCAACGTTTGCAACGGACGCTTTGATTTGAAGGGCAATATGTACAATGTCACGAACAACGTGGCAAATCATGGTCTTTTCATAACGGTAAAATTGTGCATATAATAGTATTTACAGACTAGTAGGTAACAAAAAAATAAATCAAAATGGGTAAAAATCTATTTATATCTTTAGGGATGCAACAACGCTCTCGGAGGCAACGTGGCCAATGGTGCTTCCTTCCCAAAAAATTGTGAAAACAAAGATTTGGGAGGAAATGTCTATAGAGGCACTGGCCCTAATGATACAGATGAGCCAAGTCCTAACCAAAATCAACAGCAACAGAATTATAATGGAAACCAAGGGTCCTATTCCGGAGGGGGCAACTCTGGTGGATCCCATGGATCTGGTGGTGGTAATTATGGCTCAAATAGTAACAATAACTATGCAATCAAAGGAGCGTATCCAGGATCAGGCTCACAGCCTCAATATGGAGGAAGTTCTCAGTCGTCGCAACAATCTGGAGGGTTTTCTCAACAACAGGAACCAAGGCGTCCTTGCAAATGTACTTGTGAATATTAATAATATAAATAGACAATATAGTTCATACTTTTATGTGTTTCCATTAATTTTGGGGCTGTTATGTATAGGAATTCAAACTCCTGATATCTATTAATATACAAATAATAACCGATATTTAAACACTGTTGTTTCTGCAGACATGCAAGCATAACTTTAAATTCATTTTCAATACCAATGAAACAAAGACATGCATAATGCATGCAAGTGTATCATCATTCAATTATCTGTAACACACTATAAAGTCATGTATCAATAATTTTACAATGTCCTCAAGTGAATTTTAATGAGTATGAGGTAGGAAGTCTGCTGAATATTGAAGTTCCTAGTTATGACGTTTCTGCTTCATTTCCTTTTCCTTCCTCCATTCATTCAATTTAGTTCACCACTCTCATCTACCTACTCATTTTACAATGACAAAACAATTTGCATCCATCCAGCGATTGTGGTGCACTGTGCTCTTATAGACAGGGAGATGTATTAGTTTTTATTTATTTGGGAAAGGTGAGAATGTGTGTAAGGGAAGGAAGCACCCTAGGTTTTTAGCTGCAATGAGTCAACTCTTATATCCTTTAATGTTGCTGGGAAGATTCGTTCAAGGTTTAAGCAATCTACATCATCAGCTTCAAGATAGTCAGATACATAATTAACTATATATTACCGTATATCGGTGCATAATACTAATGAAACTAATGTATATGTACATAACTATATTACGATATAGGATAAAATAAAATTGAAGTGTGAGGATGATCTACTAGAAGAAGGTTCGTCCATAGTAATGAGCATAAGAATTATCGACAAGTAATTGAAAAGGCAACAGAGGCATTCTACATAAATTACTTATGGCTGTTATTGATCACTATTCTCATGATTACATAATTATATTATCATTAATGTAACATAAATAATATTCAAATAGAATAAGAACTACTATTAGCACGTATCTGCAGAAATAGTATTATCTAATCATTTAGGAGGCAAGATCACAGCCTGTACTCAATAATTTAGTAATTGGTTTGTCACTGAGATACATTTTGCCGCAGAAGAGGTTGAATAACTTACATGTACATACATTACAATGCCAAAATTCCTCATCATATCATTACACCAAATTATATAATGTACAGAGGAAAAGAATTGATACTTTAATTTAAGGTAAAGTGCTACCTGTAAATGAGTAAAATATACATGAGTATAGATAATGAAGATTTTTACCAGAAAAACAAAAAAAAACTTTTCACTGTATGTAGCTTTGAAGATACTTAGCGCTGTACGCAGTAGCTGTAGCTTGAGTCCAAGTGGCCATTGAGGAATTGGAGGAAATTAAGCCGTATTCGTAATTATCACAAGGAAATATTTTGAATACATATTTTCCATTGTGCAGTATTAGTATTGACTTCACCTTACTACTAGGGAAGATGGAAGCAAACAACTTTTTCTTACAATCACAGTTTCAGTCAGACACATGACACGTTCATTCCACTTTTGTTAATAATTAGGACTAAAAACAGATGCTGAGGACCTTATTTACGTTTGTAAGCATTTAAAAAGTCTATACTTAAAGTTTACGTAAATACCTATATAAATACTTAAAAATTCTGTTTTAGTTATGACACAGAGTATTAATTTCGTTTTGTCATAATGTACTCAACAAATACATTCATGGACATACGATTATTAGTAAACAGAGGAAGTTACTGGATAGACTTTCCTACTACTACACGTCTCCTAATATCATCCGTTGAATGAATAACATCTTTTTCAATTTTGATGTCTGTGCTATTATTTCTGTGAGAAACTTCACCTTCGTCTTCATTTCCGCTTGTATGCAGAATGTGCTTCTCAGATTCATTTTTACAATTACTGTTTCTGCACTTCATATCCGTATTGTTATTTGTATCCAATAACATTGTTGTTGCAGCAGGAACATCAGGAATTTGATATATGTCAGCTAAGATGTTAATTTCATGGACAATATCATCAAGTAAATCTTGAAGGTCGCATTTACGGCTGAATACATTAGAATCGACAATACAGCAAAGCCTCATAGTACCACAGTAGCTCTGAGTAGCAATTCCAATTCCTGTAGCATGAAAGATAAAAAATGAGCATTAAACTTTGCGATGACATTTCATAAACATTTCATATAATTTAATATTGCCTTTATAGGGTACAGTAGTCTTAATCTAGTATCTAAAGCATTGATGCTTGTTTGCACATTTCTTCAGAAAAATTAATACCGACTAAAATCATACGAATAAGTATTTAAGTATAATGCACTTCCCATTTCTTGGACATGTTTACCATGTAACCCTTTTTTACTTGTTTTCCTTGTCTCCTTCCTATAAATAAAGCTAATGCTAAATACAAATACATATCACCACAGCACATATCTAACTGAAATGCTTAAAATAATTTACCTTGTAGTACTCGTACTATCATTTCTTGAGGTAGGTAAATAATAATATGCGTAGTAGAGTCAATAGACTGTACCCGAACTAGGATGTATGATGTACGCATTTAATGTTCCAGCAAACAACATAATTATTTGTTTGCAATTAGGTCACTATATAAGTTTATTAAACTTAATAGAACTTTGACTGATATTTGGCAATTAAATTTTCGCAAATTTCTGATGAACTTACATAATTTAGCTCAGATTGATTCTTATTTTTTCGTGCTTTGGAATTTCCAGTCAATTGTTAAATAGTAGTTCCATATTAGTTAGACCTCAAAAAGAACAGTAATTTGTCCATATTAAGAATTTATTATTCGTTTTGCCTTTAATGTCTCGAATAAGTGTCGATAGTGTACATCAGGAGTATAGGTATACAGTATACATGCAGATAAACATGCAATGTGTAACAGTATAGCATTTAGCAGCAAACAAAAGCGTAAACATGCGCCAGTGTAAGCATTTATATTTTTCGTAACTTATCATAACTGTGTAAACATGTTTCATAATTATGTTGGACTACTCTTTACTCGGTGAGAGAGACACTATACTGTGTTTGACTCTTTGCACCACTAATTGTCATTCATTAAAGTAAGCCTATGCAGTAAATCCGAGTTGGACCTCCTAAAACTGTGATAGGTAGGTTATTAGCACTACATTTGAGACCATGATCACATTAAATTGGGAAATGAGTCTTGCATTTGCTCTCTAAAAACATGATAAAGTTGGATGAAATCATTATTAGCAATTAATTTCAAGGTCCATTGCTCAAGCGTGGATAATCATCTAAAGAGTACAGCCACGTGTCTTTGTTTACATTTGTAAAGGTTATGTCTGCGTATACGTAATTCTTATACCTTAATACAATACTGTACACTCCTCCGTCTTATTTTTGTTATTGTTCCAACATATTTTATAAAATGATACATGTAGTACTACCATTATATCTGTACTAACTATCCAAATACCTTGTACATAATGCATTCATACTACTAATTTGTCCGTGCCACGTGCATCATATAATAACTACACAGTCAAGTTATTGTTACTGAGTATTACCAAAAAACGTTGTAAATAGTACATAAACGGTAAACTTTAATATGATGAAGCTGATAACATGGCCAATGATATTTAATAAATGATGCTATCCCACCATGTGATATTTCGATCTTTATTTTATTCCCTTGAGTCAGTGGCCCGATCCCAATCTCAATTCTTGACAGATTTACAGTATAAAATGGTTATCTTATACGTCATGTGTATGGATAGTATGGACATAAGCACAAATACTTCAAACTACTGAAAAAGTCAATAACTTTGTTTGAATAAATTCTACTTTCGAATGCCAAATTTTATGTCAGGGGCTATGGGCTATAGAATAAGGACTAGTATCAATAATATCAATTTAGGCTAATTAATAATTAATATGCCAATTAATACCAATAAGAAATTAATGATACCAAACAATCTGCTGGCATTGTTGGTATACCTGCTTTACAAAGACGTAAAACATACTCACTACTACTATAACTCACTCACTACTACAGTGCATGAAGTGAATGTGAAAAGCGATTAGGTAAGTCAGTTGAAATTAAACTAGAACTAGGACCCACTTTTACGTGATATAAGTTTTGTTCTTAACCACAAAAGTTAAAGAAAAAACTTAACGATAATAGAAAATGAAAGTGGTTTCACTAGATACCTACTTTGGACAATTAGTTAAACAGCTAGTACTTCGGGACTAGAACAGTACTAGTTAACCATTATAGCAGTAAAAACTAGCACGAGTCTAAATGACGAGTAAAGATGTAGAGAAAGATGTCTTGTATATGCATAGCAAATTCTAGTAAATGACTACTCTGCATAATAATAAAATAAGTATTATGAAATCGCACATAACCAGTTCGACTGCAAGCACGATGCATATCTCCTTTTCACGAGCAATTTAGCAACAACTGAATACATATAATCTTGGTACCTCACTATGCTACCCAACCTACACATATCTACATATTTGCAATATCATAACATTTACAATTGATTTTTTGAATGTCAGGTCAATAGTAAATAATGCAAGAGTTGAATTGAACACAGAAGATTGAGACATCAATTGGACCTAGAACTTGTGAAGAGATGTGCTTTGGCAAGATTTGATATTTTGTAATAATATTGTTGTAAATGCTAGTCTGGCACGCGAAGGAAGATCCCAAACTTTTACTGAATTTACTGGGTCACTAATTTAATATTAATTTGACAAGGAAAATGATGACAAGAATGACAACATTATATGAAGCCATGCCTATTATTGCATTTTAAAAATGGTTTTAGTACTTAAACGGGTCTAAATTACACTTAGTAAAAGTGGTAACTCAAATGGAGTCACTAAACCTAAAATAGTTCATGATGATTCATGATTATGACCAAACGACACACGACACACTATATCGATAAATTACTGCTTTTTGCACAATGCATGAAAAATTCGCTTGGCATTTTCCTTATTTTGTTGGCATATTTTATATTTTCTCCTTGATAAATGACTCCCTGTGCCCAAGTATACTAACTGGATGACGATTTTCGTGATGTGTTGTCTTTAAAATGTCAATTTTGATTTTATTGAAATGTTTACCTGTAGTACTGACGAGAGGAAGCCAGGCGGCACAGTCAATCATCTTAGATCCGAACACTTCCAAAGGAGTTGCGTATCCGGGGACATTGCTAAGCATCAAAGGAGACCCAGAGAGTCCGAATAAAATGCGATGCATGAAGGATGGCAAACTCCCTAATCCCCTCTGAACATAAAAATCAAAAATGGGGTCTGGACTAAGAAGCGCCTCTTTATTGACTTGAATCATTATCTCAAGTCTCTCTTTCGGATCCATTTCTTTGAAGGGGCCGCTCAAGGGAAACAATGTGAACCGATTGCAGAGGCTGTCGTCAGTGTAGGGGAGCATGGCAGCAACGTTTCCGTTGATTAAGTAATCGGGTACCTTTCTCCCTTTAAAGACCTTTAAGTGTGCACGGTACATGGCAGCGTAGGAGCAACTCATTAAAATGGAAGTAATGGATGCCCCGCTATTTTTCTTCAGTTGTTTCAAGGCATCCATTTTCAGCAAAGGACTCCTCCCGTACAGCTTTCTTTCCGAATAGTAAGGAACTTTATACCCGGTCATGTCGAGGAAAATAAAGCTGGCCATATTTGAAACGAAATACATCGGACCCAAAAGTGCTATTTTAGTCCAGACGAGAGCTTTGACCCATTTTGGAGTGGGTATAGGCTTTGTCGGATCAATTGGTAATTTCCCAGGTTTGTCAGCCAAATGATTATTTGTCATGAGGAGAAAACTGATTGCGTCTGAGTAGCTGTGGTGTAATCTGAAAATGAGAGCGTAGTTAATCTCACGGTGACTGTCTGGAGGATTGTGCTTCATTCTGTACTTTGGCACGACCAGAATCTCCCATTGTGGTCTTTCCGAACTTAAAGGTGTTGTAGAAAATCTCTCCATGATTTCATGAACATCTTCTTCATCTATCACAGTGGTCTCGACGTCTTTATCCCAACCGTCAAGAATTCTTATGTGCCTATTCAAATCAATTTGGCTTTTCTTTTCCCAGCAGAAATATCCAAACTTGGACACGAATGATTGAGTCAGTCTGTCGTATTTGTCATTAGTCTCTGTTATTAATTTGTGAAATCTTTTGCGGATAGTTTCCACGTTTCCTTCTCCCTCAAACACTTCATAGCCAACAATGAGAGAACCACAATTGTTATAGATTCTTGTTCCAAAAATGGAATCTTCTCCATTAGCCACTGTGTAGATATCTCCGTACACGTAATTCAGAGCTTTATTTACAGCAGAACGGAGGGATTTATTAGCAATATAAACGAGTAGAATAAATGGCCAGGCAAATGATGAGAAAACAGTGCCTGCAACAAGTTCACATATTGTATAACTTATGGACTGAAGTGTAAATTTTGACATTGTGAAAACCGAAACTAACTAAAACAAAGCCAATAAAACAGTGAACTGAAGAATGACTTTTGTTAGCTCATAAGGAATGAGATAAACGGATCAGGGATAGCTATTATTTAGTAATCTACGCTATATTTTTCAAAAAATGAAGTGCATTGGAGCAACACTGGTAGTTTGACTGAGTGTCCCAACAGTTGAAGAATTATTGCCAGAGACTAGTTGGAATGATAAACTAAATATCAAAATCAATATGCCACCTTTTCCCTCAGAGTGGTCAAATGAACTATAATTTTCCACATTCAACAATGGAATGGATCTAAAAGGGTGTAAAAGTTGCAATGGACATCAAATAAGTATGTTCTCAGAAGTAGGTACCCACTAAAAAGGTTTAAAGTACTAATGTACATTACGTACTGTTATTCTACAATAATATGATGTGATAGAACATTGTGGTTTATTATGTGCAAATCCATCAATATAGTAAATAAATATAGTCAGACGGTCCCCATGTCATGTGTCTACATTGCACTTTTGCATTAGTATACAAAACAGAACAGTCCAACATTAATATTAAATACTTTTCTGCACTATGACCGTAAAATTTAAAACAATAAAGTAGTGCCTATATGATATAACTGCAAACGAGATCTCTTATCAGAAGAATATACATGAGTAAGGTAAGTATTTGGAATAAAAAATTTGAGCAAAAACGCAGTCGTTGTAGTGCGATGCATATTATAGACATTATAGTATATCGTAGCCACAAGTTAAGTAGTAGGGATCAACAGATCTGTAGTATTTAGATATGCGTATATGTATGTGAAATTGGAAGAGTGCTGTAGCATTTTCCAAAAAATGCGATAGAAGGATGCCAAGGCCGGAAATTGCATTACAGTATATGCAGTGAACCATTGTCTTTGCCATGTAAACTGTGGCAGCCAACCATACGCACATGCACACATACATGGCACAAGTGATATTTTATTCAGACATCATAATAAGGCTAGTTGTCCATTTAACTCAGAACATACCAACAGTAACTACAGCAGTACCTCATCGCATCTACTCGCAGAAATATATATATCTCCCAATCCCAGTGCTAATGCAATTTGTTCATTTCGCTTTGAAGTATGTTACATTTTACCTCGTGCACATGCTACATTACTGCACAATAATGACTGCACTATCACTCACATACACTACGGTACAGATAGATTTATCATCATCACATTGTGCATTATTTCGTATTACAGAAAATCTTGGAAAAACGTCGATTTAGTACGTGTACTATACAACAGTAAGGATTTAAGCATATGTAGTAGTAGTACTCTATCTGCATACTGTATTCACTAAGACAGGCTATTTAGCAGATTACTATTGGTAAATCAGATAGAGATTGTTTTATTGTTTTACTTATTGTAGCCACACACTCGGTAAGCATAAGTACAACTCCCATTATTGACTAGACCACTAGAATGTAGTTGGTCATGTAGGTAATGTTTTATAACGTGCTACAGGATTGATATAGGTTTACAAAATGAATGATTTTGTAGGTTACATTAAAGGTGATCTTGGTAATGAACTGAAATTGTGTCTCAAATCATGTCAATCATCTTGTGAAACTTTGAAAGGTTGTTACAAAACAAGTATCTACAGTGAGATAACATTCACTGTTTACGGCTCTGATATTGCCATACACGTTCTTTTCTAACTCACCGCCTCTGCTAAAATTGGGCTTCACAAATTTTTTGAAATCTAGACACTACTGCAATCCAAAAACAAGTAAAATTAGGATAGTGACTCTGAGAATTCATGATAATGCAATTTTAAATGCACCGTTCATAAAGGGTAGATCATGAACTAAAAGAAAATAATATTTGTTTTAGTTATTTTACGTTCCCATTCACCCATTTACCTGGTCAGGTTTTTTATTTCATTTGACTGTAGCCTAAATAACGGACTTATCAGAATATCTACTCGCAATCACTGCCTTTGCCTAATACCTACATAAAAGTGGAACACATTTTTTGCACTCCCCTGCTTAAGTAACTTTTGTTTTCTTACTGAAAGTGAAATATACAGAATCAACGTGTTTTCTTTGGCTGTTAACTTGGCTGTGAGATAAAACACAGCCAGACACATAAACATTGTCACACTTTGCAGTTGCCAGTTGCAGGATTTAAACTGGGTACCAACCATATCAGTAGATTAGGTATCGTGATTAGGACTAAAAGATTGATTACATAACAATATCTTACAACAAGACCATCGATTCAAACGAAGTAAATAAAAGCCCATTATTAACGTATCCATACGACTATTAATCGTAAAAATCAGTGCACATTATGGTAACTTTTTACGTGTGGTAGACGAAAATTATGCTTTAAAAGTATAATAATAATAATAGTATGCTTTAAATTGTTCTGGTGAAATAGAAAGTATATGATGAGAACGGTCAGAATAGACAATGGAATGAGCATCCATTTATACATACCAGCGAAATTCATATATTTTCGTGATTAAGTTAGGATATTAATAATTAGCACTAAATTTTATGTGTAGGTAAAACTGTTAATATGTACAAATGTTTGAATGGTCATTAATGGCCCTTCACTATAATCGTATCGTAAGTAGTAAATAAAACGGTGAAGTTCGAAATAGAAAATTATTGATAAATGCAAGTGATATGATTGCATTCAATTATGTCGAATTCTTGCAAAATGATCACTTCATTCAATCAAAGTAATTCCTGTTGTGTCGGTAGGATTTAGTGACGATAATATGTACTCAGTAAACATGTTGCCTCAATTGAAATTGTGAAGTATTTTGGCATTTGCACTTGTGAAGCAGATAACAGCAAATTTTTAATTAAGATTACACATTTTTCTGGAAAGTGCTGTAGTGGCTGTAGTGTTAGTCCATTGTTTTTGCATTGGATAAAACTAACTGCTAAATTAAGAGGGTTGGGACAGTCGTTAGCACTATATCTTCAAAAGATCAACAGAGGATACAGAAAGTAATTTCGAAATTGTTTTATATTCAAAATGAGAGCGATGCCTGTAATTCTCATCTTTATCCTGGCCATTTTGAGTACCTTAGAGCCAGCGCATTCCACAGCCCTAATACCGACAAAATTGGTAATTGATTATTATTAATAATTAATTATTGTAGGTACACATAAATCTGGTTTATCAAAATAGCAAAACTATTTAGACCCAAGAATGTGCTGCAAGTCGTGAGCAATGCACTCCATCGGTTCCTTGTTGCAGTTCAGAATTCGAGTGCAAACTAGTCCAGACCAACAAAGAAACGACCTGTCAGATCAGGGTAGGTAAAATACAGTATATTTAGCACAAATATCTTGGATTCGAATGATTGAGAAATCTTATGACTTAATGTATGTATTTTTTGAAGTGTCCAATTAATATCTACAATGCAAACAAAACGAATTTACATGATTTTCGGTTTTTTCTTTTCATATATATTCACATGTTACATGTGGAGTTAATGATTTGTCTACTTTCCAGGAATGTAAGCCAGATCATCAACTGTGTCATCACCCAGATGAGTGCTGTTCAGGTTATTGTCAAGCAGTAGCTGTTGGAACCGCCTTGTGCAGAACCAGATTATAGATAACAAATCTTCCTTTCTGTTGTTTAATTGATTACTAAAGAAAATATTGTCTAGAGATTTGATAGAAACACTAGTGAAATTTGGCCTTGAAAAATAAAATATTTTGACCATAATTTTATTATCGTCCTGTTTTCTCCGAATATTATTTAATTTGTCGCAAACATAAAGAATGACCGAATCATTATTAATGCCAAGCCAAGATACCTAATTACCTACTGTAATTTCAATGAAAATTATAAATGAACAAAACAAAATGGATCGTAATGTGTAATGTAATGTTTTATCGTAAATTTTGTATACTGTACTTTTACAGGTCATTTGGTTCTCAGAAACTAAAAGAACTCCTAATAGCACTTCCCATTCCTTACTTAAATTCTAATAACAATATCCTATATTGAGCAAAATCTTTGAATAAATAACGCCAATTAAGCTGATACTTATGGCGACGAAACCTATAGCTGCATGCATGCACCGCATGTAGGATTAAGTAGCTGGCATTAGAACTTTAGGAGTAAAGTTATCTAAGTGACTCCCGTGTTAGGAGTTTAGGAATTCTTCATCTTAGATGTGAAAGCAGAATTGTTGTTCAAAAAGAATTTCAGTTCTTCCTCAGAACATTGTTCATCTGCATCCAGGGGAGCTGGAAGAGTCTTTTCCCATCGGCATATAGCGTAGATACCCATATCTAATAGCTGGAGCTCCAACTCTTGTACTGTTCTCAAATCTTCTATAATCTGTAAACCATTAATGGCAAATCAATGATATCATTATGTTTATCAGGGTTTAATTTGTGTGTAGGTACAACAACTGCTGATAATACAAATCTCTATAGATATCGTGTAAGCTTACTGGTTTCTTCTTGAGGAGAATTTTCTCCTGTAGTTGGATGTATTTCTCCTCCCTCATCTCGGGGTCAGGATTGTCATTCAAGAGTGTTATTTGATGAATACGGGAGTTGTTCAAAGGGATATACTATAAAGATGAAATAAATTGTGGAGACTACTTACATTGTAAAATGGGATTTAGAAAAAATAAATATAATTTGCACATAGAGTTGAGTTGATAGCAGATTTATGTACTTTGTATTTGTTAATTGCTGGGACTGCTGTGACTGGGGGTTTCGAAAATAAGCCATAGTGCTCCCTCGTTAGTTGTCGACGAGAGAATCTGTCCAGTTGAGCTTGTGACAAAGAATAAGATGAAACACTACTGAGGACAATTGAGTGAAGTACTATTTGTATGATGAACAATTTAATAACAGGGTGCATTGTATAAATCAAGACAGTATGCAAATTAATATAATGTATATAAACAGGTAAAAGAAAAAGTATGAAAATGTAATAGATAAATGTACCATAGAAGAAAATACTGACTGAATCAACAAATTAAAGTATCTAGAACACATATAATGTAAATGTAAGTCGACAAGAACATAAGTGCAACTGTAAGGTATAGTTTTATGGCTCGGCCCGATTCAAGGAAATGCGTTTTGGAAGTGCACATAAAATAAATTATTAGACAGGAAGAACAGTTTAATGGTTTTGCTCTCATTGGACGGTAACTTTGATTTATTGGTATTTTTCAACAAACATATGATACAAACAGAAAATTGAAGCACACAATAAGAGGATACACACCACAGTAAGAGAATGGGAAACAATCGAAGCAGAGTCTTTACAATTCATGTTTAATTTCGTAGAACTAGATATTTAGGTTGTTTTTGCACTTATATTTCAATGAAACATTCTATACTTAAATATCTGTAGCATAAATTTCAAGTACTTTTAGCAAATAAGTTTTCCTTGCATTTAGGAAAATAATTGGGTCTTGATGTCAGTGACCTTGTAATTTAGTTTTCAGCAGTGGGATGAAAATACGTCTATGAGACTGAATGACGTGATGACTTAAGTTAGGATTGGGGATGGGTCAGGGTTGTGAGTGACCTAATTAGATATCGCATTTTCTGTAAGAAAGATTTTCGCAGATTCTCCAAGCTTGTTCAGGATCTTCAGCATCGCACGTTACCATTTCAAAAGATGCTCCGATCTCATGGCTTGTGGGAATCAAGCACTTTCCACCGGAAAAGTGTCTGACGGAATATGAAGCGGTTCCAGTATTCACGAATCGCCAACTCAATGCTGGGTTTTTTGGATCACACTCTACCAGAATAACTTTGGCTTCTTCTATGGTTTTAGTCTCCTCTCCCTCTGTTTCCTCCACGGCAGGTTTTACATATAAGCAGCCTTCGATACCTTGAGGCTTCGGTCCTGTCGACCATTTGAGTAAATGACCTCCTAAATTGCTTTTAACAATGGAGAATATTCCAGCATCCAGTGGCTCTTCCTTCTCCCTAAACATGAAATTTTTCCATCAATACTGTACAAAAATCATCCAAAAGATTATCAATGACTAGTTTCTAATATTTAAAATTGTGACTAATAGACTCAAGAGCCCATTGGGTGTACCAATTGCATTTATCCAAAAATATTCTGTAATCATCAGCGACTGTGAGACAGCGAGTTGCTCCCTGATGCTCCAAAATCCTTCGATTTTTTGGCACAAAGTCCGTACCCCGTAAAGATCCCTGTGCACTTACTTGCAACCAAAAGGAAGAAATGCAAACTGCAGCTACAAAAACTAAGTTGAACATATTCATTTTGGAAAAAACAAGTCAAATAACAGTTAGCCGTGAAATGCAACTAAAACAAAACAGAAACTACAGCTACGTATCTTTAAGAGCCCTGGTCAACTTGGAAAATTCATATTCTATTTAAAGGCAATGGCTTATACTTACATTTGTATGATAAATATCTGCTTTGATGGGAAACATGCAGTTTTGCACACCTGCAAATACATGTTCTCACATAAAATCGTTTTTATACCCCCATCATAATTAGCCAATGTATTGTTTCCACCGTATGATACTGTCAAATTATAATGTATTAATGATTAAGACAAATTAAAATACAATGAACCATATGCTGACACACTGAATAACAGTTCCCCTTTGTCTGTGCCCACAGTATGCAGTACAGACAGATAATATTATGCATCATTTTAGCAATCTGTCCGCAGTTTCATAATAATGGGTGCCACTATGTTAATCGTAAACTATTTGTAATTGAACAGAACTAACAGTAGTTCTCAAACTATAATCATAATATGCGATTGAATCGAAACAAGCCTATTCGTCAATTAGTTTTTGGTGCATAATAATCTGATTAAGTAGTAATACTACCAAAATGAGCAAATCATATTATAATGCTGCATTAAATTACAAGTGTTTTAGTTATAAAGGTTATTTTTATTTTTATAGGAAAGAGATAGATGAGTAATACTGTAAGTAATTATTATCAAGATTACTTATTTTAATAATTCCTGCTAAGAACTCTAATATTGGAGTTGTAATTAAGTGATATAACGTTTTTAAACATAATTTTGCATAATTACTGCAAAAACGTCTTGATAACTTCCAGCGTTTTCTGTCCCAACTCAACAGCATCCTCTTTCCGAGAAGTGTTACCATAATAGGCAATTCCATAATGAATTTGTTTATCAAAGACATTAGCCATAAGGTGATATGGACTTCCCATATTCTGTGCGGCCACCGTTACATGCATTTTTTCCAGCTTAGTGTATTCAAAAAATTACTACATCAAGTTTTCGTTCCATTTCCTTCTAAAACGAATACAAATAAAATGTTTTCGACATAATTAAAATTTACCTTGATTGTTTCCTTCACCGTTAGTAAATCATCGAGGTCTTCATTTACCGCAACGGAAAATTCATTTCTGATCAAAGTTGTCGTTCCATAATTAGCAAAATAACTGTAGGGACTACCCATTGAGAAACAGAATTTGACAAATTTCATTGGATGGTCGGAGCGCAATTTTCTGACGACAGAAGAATGAATTTCGGAGACAAAATTCAAAAACTGGTCTTTGTTTTGAATTGATGTTATCTTAATGGCTTCTTCAATGTAGTTGCAAAGGCCGCCGTGGATATGACCTGTAGAAATAATATCATATAAGCATCAAAACTTCATTAATTCTTGAATACCGTAAATAACTTAAAACATCATTTGAAGCCATCGACCTTTTGTAGCCTCGTAGTCCGACGCACATAATCGTAAATTGGCCTCATGCGTGCTTTTAAATGTAGCAGGCTTATCCAGCTTTAAAATTCTGTAAGTTGCTATTGCCGCTGCAGATGTTATTAAAGCATGAAGGGAGGTATTACTACTTTCAACCCATTTTAAAATTTTCATCGATTCTTCAGCCGTTATATTGAAATTAATGTGCCTCGTGGTGTAGTCAGGGATGCTTGGTGCCTTTAGGTACGGGCTCTTGGTTCCCAGCATGCAGGAAACCATTGTTTTCATTACGCCCAACTTCTCCAGCCAATTGAAATTTTCAACATTTGAGACAACTGATTCCACTGACGGATGAAATTCTGGCTCTTTTCGTCTGGTTTTCATTTTAAAAATCAAATGAAAACGTTTTTAGATTTAAATATCAATAAACTTCGACCCTTTGACTGTGAGATACACGTCAATGCAAAGGGCACAACAAAGTTTTATGGTTGTCGTAAAATGATTACTTGGGAAGGGTTTTCCCTCGTAATATTAGGTCGAAATGGTTAATAAATTCGTTCAAGTAGATAAAGGTTCCCTTCAAATCAGAAACTGCTGGGTGGAACGTCAGTATTAAAGTTCCCTTCGCGCCGTCGCCTGATGCAGATTCATTGCTGATGTCTTCCACCCAAAAGGCTCTCCATAGCAGGCATCCTTCCTCAAAAGTAGCCTGAAAATATTTTTAAATAGTGTTTTACATTGACCATGGTATTTAAGGAATACTTTGTGATAGGTACATATATGAATATTTCGCGTTGTGAGAATGCATGCCTATTGACCTGTAGAGTATTTTCCAGCACATCCTTCAACCAGTGCAAGTCCTTGACTTTAATCCACTGTAGAGGAACTTTTATCTTATCTTTCGGCATAGACCAAAATTCCGGCTTAATAGTGGGAGGAGGGGAACGAAACCACTTGAGTGGGTTAATGCTCCATCCTTTCTCTGGAATTTCTTCATCTCGCCTGATGCACGCCTGTAGCTGAAGGTGTTCATCCTGTAATATTCGCAATATAAATAGATCATCCTATCAATATTAGAAATTGACTACCACTATCGTCACTATTATCAAGGCTAGCGCTATTATACTTCTGTAGGAGATGGTATTACATATATATTATTATGCACTCATACTTGTCCCTGTAGTAGGTAGTATTTAATACGCTGTAAATTATAAATATTCCGATCCGAAAACGTCTAGTATTTTACCTGTATTTGCTTCAAAGCATTTTCAATATCACTGAAGTTGAACGTCTTCGTTGTACTTATGCATACTGACAATCCTATGTTTAAATTTCGGTGCAGAGTACAAGCGTCCACAAATTGCTCAAGACCATCTAGACCCCGTATTCTGTTACTTTCGGATTTAGCTGCAGCTGACATTTTTGATTCCTTTAAGAAGACACTTGGATGACACTAAGTCTAAAGATCCTTCAAAACCCAACGCTCCTTTTGCAAGCAAAGGCAGATTGAAATTGAAGGACACTGTCTAGCTTTGTCTAAAATACATACATACACATGCATACGTTGGGCTGTGCATGGACGAGTTAAATACTTTTAAATGTTTACAGAATTATCTACTCTCTATTGAACACATTCTCATTTGGATGGACCGTGGAGTTATAATATATAGATGTAGTGATTCTTCGGTTTACCATGATAATAAAAATGTTGCCGCACATGCATATAGATACGAAGCTTCGTTTCAAGGGCATCTTTTTTATGATGACTAAAACAAATCTCTACCAAGTGTACTGTACTACTAATAATAAGGGCAGTACATGCGTGATTTTCAAACTATACTGTTTTACATGCATACTCATACATCATACCTATAATATTTATGACTAGACTACGACTACATAGTGAACAAAATATTATCTTACCCAAGCCGATGATGATGGACTTGCTTACTTGAGTATACTTTGTACTCCATTATTATATGTCGCTGAAAGACACAACGTAATATGCCATAATTATATTACAGTCGCATTCACATCACAGGCCTTGGTCTATGACATTCACATTGGTTCAATCAAGGAAACATGAGAAAAACCCAGATATTTTCTATATAAATACCTCTGTGCAACAATAATAATTTCAAGCGAAGCACGCACGGGTTATAGGTAAGTAAGTGGTAAACAATTAATTGTGTATTTAGTATTACATAATATTATGTGTTACGGGCTATGTTCTGTAAAATCCTATATAGTTGAAATAAATTGATTCATTGATAGAATAAGTAATCGCAACTTTTGTTCATTAGCTACCTACACATTATTTCCTCCACAGGTAAGGCTTTGGTGAATGCGTGTAGGGAATCTTTCTGTATCCTATTCTTGTGAGTTGTGATCTCAGTTTGAAACTCACTCGGATAGGACACGGAACATTGTCTACATAAGTATATGGCAAAAGCAATTTTATATAAAGGTATGGGCTTTTTTACGCTTCGACTTTCGCCTAACGCGTTTAACGCATACTTACAAAAAAGCAGACAAAATTCTACATGAAGCTAAAAATAGAATATGTATAGTAGTAGGCACACTACAACCGGCCAGACTAAAAGGCCCCATCGGCCCCACTAGCCCCAGCCGCCCCACCCTATCAGTTTAGGTTAGATTATGAAAAATTAGGTTAGGTTTTTCGGGGTGGGGCGGGTGGTGCGGCTGGGGCGGATGGGACCTTTTAGTCTGACCGCACTACACTTACAACATGTATTCTGCGTTTAGACTACAGTAAATACTAGTTAGCTCGGTAAAAATATCAGTTCCTTTCAAAGACTTCCTACAATGATGGACTTTAGGTTATTATGAGAGTAGGCTTGAGAAAGGGCATGCAGAGAGGATAGGAATTAATCCATCCTCGTACTAGATGTTCATACATGCTAATTAAATTATAATGTTTTAGTTTTGTAGAAAATGTGCATGCTTAGCTTTCAGAAACATTTATTTGTGAGCTATATTTTTTAATCATGAAAAATTAAAAACTATCAATTGATACCCAACACGGGATCAAATTCCAACCTTTTAGTAATTTAAATATTTTAAAACATGAAACATGGATGTTCATTTAATTCGTTCGATTGTTATATTTAATAACAATACATTCTAGGATTTCTAGGTGGTAATGTTCTAATATTATTATGCGGTCGAGACTATCATCAGGAGAATGTAAACCGCTTTCTTCCGGATTTTCCGTCAATCCCGAGGTAGAGAATCGGTAGGACATAATATTGGTTTTTAGAGACGTCTTGATTCTATACAGAATAGTTGTCTTTTTTTCTGTAGATTTCGGTGTCGAATTATTTCGCACGAATGTCTCTTCAGCCATCTAACAAAGAATAGCACAAATCACGCTCTGACTATCATTTCATAAATGCTCAGTAATTAATTTTTCAAGCCAATCATCTATTTAATGATTTATGATGCTCATTATAAAGAAAAATGTAAAATGGCCACTAATATTAAGAAAATGCTGATAGAATAAACAATAACATAGTAGTTGATAATGAACAACTGAAAAATAAAGGACTATTAGTGATGTTTATTTTACTATTCAAACTTGTTTTCAAAATGACAGAGGCAAAATATTAAGGAAACTATTTAAAGCCAACCACAGAACGTCTGTGTACTTTATTTCTACGCAAATATATTTACAATCTA
>JABASH010001339.1:0-27265 GCA_019776445.1 Tomocerus maximus | reverse complement strand
GTTTTATGCATAAGAATCATAAAGCTTTGCAAATCATTAAATTAGAAACTATGTCATCTATATTGGGGAATATAAGAATCTTTCCGACATCTACAAGAATACTTAATCAATACATATTATTGATTAAAGCTCTTAACGTTTTATTAAGGAAAATAGCAGAGTCTTATGGGTTTTGTGCCTTGGGCTTTATTAAAAAAAATTCATGGGAATATCAGCTCTTAAATACCCCTAGAGAAATTTCTCCTAAGATTCTTAGCTGGAGGGCTAAAAACATATTTCCTTTATATCAAGAAAAACTCCAACCTCTTATAGAGTTTTTTGATAAAAAGATTGAGTCTTTAACAAAAGATATACAAGAGGCGCAGCAGAAAATAGGCGAATTAGAATGTATCTTGAAGCAAATCCAAGAGGGGATGTCTTTTTATGCGAACTCCAATATTCAAGGAGTAAAGAGAGTTTCTGAAAAAAAAGCAAAAAAAGATAAAACAAACAAGCCCATATCTGAAGGACAGATTAAAACATATTTAGAAAATTGGAAAGAAACAGAAAAGTCCTTACAAATCGATCTTGCAAGGCCTTTAAAATTTCGAGAAGACATTTCTCATATGGAATATTTAATTAAGGAATTAAGCGATTCTTTCCAGGTGAAAAAATCCAAGCAAGAAATTACGGAAGATCTCCTTGCGCTTGTTAAGAAAAATCAAGAAGAACTTATAAAAGCAGAATACAACTTACAAACAGAATATATTTCTTCTCAGAAAAAAACATCCTCTGCTTCTACAGAAGCATCTGATAGCGATCATGAAATTATGGAGGAGGCAAGTTCTTCAGATAGCGAATCGAACTATATAGTGGTTGATCATGCGCTTACTTTGCCGAAAGAACCCCCCTTTGCTGAAATCGATGCGTTTTTACAAGACGGTGATCATCAAGTAAATGGACTTTTGAGTAAGAACATTGATAAAATGTTAAAACAGTTAAAAATACATCTTTTAAAAACAGAAGTCTCAGATGAATTAAGCATTCTACAAAAAGAGAAGATAAAGGAAATACATACCCAGTTAGTCATTGCAACAGCAGCTCTTGAATTAATTATGCAAGCAGTAGAGGATCAAAGATTTGATCAAGTGGTTTTGGGATTTCGCAGTAGTTTAATTCATTGTCATTTTGCCATAGAACAAATGCTTTCTCTAAAGATTTTAGTCAAAAATAAGAAAGCTAAAGATACCCATGATTTAATCAAGTTGGCAAAAAAAACCGATATCGATCCAGATAAACTCAAAAAACAAAAAGAATTTTTAAAGGAGATAGGGGTACATCTTTGGTTTTGCTATCCAGTGGATTATCGATTCTTTTACCCAGAAGAGAGTTCTCATCCAAAACCCTTTATCTTTTTACAAAAACTATTACATCCTTATAAAGAAAAAGGGAAATTAGACACAATGGTATTAAAGGAAGCGGTGCAATTGTGTTTTAGCATGTATAGCCAAACTATAGAATTTATTACAGAATTCACTTCTTTTCCTATGGAAGATCCTCATGAATTTTTAGAAAAAATCAAGAAAGTGCAAAAACACACCCAGAACAGAATAGGAAGCAGTGATTCTAACAAATGCTTTACTGAGGATAAAACACCCCTTTTACACAAGTGCAGCCAAGCATTAGATATTCTTAAATCGGTGAATGCACTAGAGAACAATCAAAATTTTGAAGAGTTATTAGTACCTCTTAATACCATCAAAGGATATCTAGAGTTCATGCAAATTTCCTTAAGCCTTCCTCAAGGAGCCCATCCTCTACAAGAATTTATCCAAGTGGAAACAATGCTAAACATGGATAAATTATTTAAGCATTTGTTTAGAGCGGTCATTTTATTGCAAACAGGAAATAATAGCTATTCTCATGATTTATCAGCACTTCTTGGATTAACAGAAAATTTCTATAACAAAGATTTACTAACAGCACAGGATCAACTTACCCTTCAGGGTCTTAATATAAGTATTACGCATCACTATTTACATAAAAAATCTCATGCTATTTTAAAAAAAGATTATGAATATATCTGGGATTTAGCTCATAGGTTAAACCTACTTTCTGCAAAAGATTTTATTCTCATGAGTAAAGGGCGCGAAATTTCTTATCAAGGTTTAAAGTTGAAAAAGGAAGAAATATTTAAAAAATTAGAGGCTGCACTTGATCTATTTATTAAGGTTTTAAACCCTGTAATCAAAGAGATAGAAAAATTCCATAAGCTTTTTTAAATTCTCTTAAGCTTTTCTGCTCTAGAAAAGAAAACTGCTTGCTTATTTTAGTAGCTACAAGAAATACTCTTTGTAGCATCACTTTTAAAAATACGAGGATATTTTTTATGAATCAAGCTACAATTGCGGGACATTTAGGTTCTGATCCAGAAGTTAAGTTTACCCCATCAGGTCGAAAAGTTACCACTTTGCGTGTAGCTGCACGTACGCGTAAAGGTGGAAAAGACGAGACAATTTGGTGGAGAGTGACTATTTGGGGGGATCAATTTGATAAAATGATGGCTTATTTTAAGAAAGGTAGCCCTATTATAGTTCAAGGAGAAATGGATTTAGAAATCTTTACAAATCGAGAAGGAAAGTCTCAGATTTCAGCAGGAATTACAGCTCATAATATCATGTTTAGTCCTTTTGGTCGCACAGATCAAGCAGGTCAAACAACCGATGCTCCGCTAAAAGAAGAGAATATTCACGTTAAACCACTTTTAAGTAACGAGCCATTCGATGCAGAAGAGGAGATTCCTTTTTAAATTATGATTAAAATTACCCATACTTCCGATCTAAAAAAACGAAAACACGCCGATGTTGTGATATGTCCTTTGTGGAAAACGAAGACACAAGCGCAAATAGCTCTTGAATCACAAGAATTTGATACCCTTATAAAGATTTCCTTGGATGACTTTTCCGGTAAAAAAGGGGAAACGCTTTTATTGTATCGTGAAAAGGGTATAGAAAAGAGGATTCTTTTATTAGGGTTAGGGGAAAAAGCTAACTGTCAAGCAGAGACATTGCGACAAGCTTATGCAAGCGCCATCAAACAGCTGAGAGCCAAAAATATCAAGAGCTGTAATGTGCTTTTACCTTCTTTTGATAAAAAAGAGGGCCCTTCTATCATCCGGGCTAGCCTAGAGGGATTAATCTTAGCGAATTACGCTTTTGATTGCTTTAAAAGCAACCCTCTTAATTTACCTTTGGAGAATGCATGCATTTGCGGTGTAGAACCATCCTATGCTTCTTTAATAAAAAAAGTAGAACAGATTCTGCAGGGAGTATATCTTACGCGTGATTTAGTGAATAGCAATGCAGATGATTCTCATGTAGAAGGTTTAATCAAAACGGCAAAGGATTTAAGTAAAGGCTGCAAAAATCTTAAGGTTGACGTTTTGCGTGAAAAGCAATTAGAAAAAGAGCGGATGAATTTATTGCTAGCTGTGGGAAAAGCGAGCGTTTACCCTCCTGCTTTAGTTGTTTTAGAGTACATGGGAGACCCTTCTTCTAAAGAAAAAATAGCACTTGTAGGAAAAGGGATTACTTTTGATACAGGTGGCCTTAATTTAAAAACCACAGGTCATATAGAGACGATGAAATGCGATATGGCCGGTGGTGCTTGTGTATTGGGCATAATACAGAGCCTTTGCAGCTTAAAGATCAAGAAAAACGTCATTGGTGTGCTAGCTCTTGCAGAAAATGCAATAGGCCCTAGCAGCTATAAGCCAGGAGATGTATATACCAGTCGCTTAGGGAAAACAGTGGAAATTGGTAATACAGATGCAGAGGGGAGACTTGTTTTAGCAGATGCTCTCTCTTATGTTGAAGATACCTATGCTCCTTCTGTTGTGATTGATTTTGCTACCTTAACAGGAGCGATTGTGATTGCTCTTGGTGAAGAGGCTGCAGGTCTTTTTTCTAATAACGATTCTCTTGCAAGGAGCTTGCAAGAAGCCGCTTGTAGGACAGACGAAAGGCTTTGGCGTCTTCCTTTATACCCAGAGTATACCGAAATGCTAAAATCAGAGATTGCTGACTTAAAAAATATAGGAGGCCGTCCTGCATCTTCTTGCACAGCAGCGGCTTTTTTACAGGCATTTATTAAGAAAATAGCTTGGGCACATCTTGATATTGCAGGAGTGGCTTATTTATCAAAGCCTAAATCTTATCATCCTACTTTAGCTACAGGGGCTGGGGTAAGAGCCATGATAGATTTTATTGAGCATTTTGATGAAAAAAATTCTGTGTAAAGCTCAATTGGAAAAAAAGCATGAAGGGATGTCTTTACTTGCGTTTTTAAGACTGCAATGCAAAGACATCTCGGTTAAGTCTCTAAAATCTGCAATTGATACAAAGCTATGCACTGTAAATGGAATCATTGAGCGCTTTTCTACCCATCCTCTAAAGATAGGGGATGTGGTGATCTTATATCAAACCCAAACTTTTCATCCAAAACACTTAAGAATCTTATATCAAGATGAACACCTGCTTATCTGTAACAAACCCGCAATGCTAGTCAGCGATATGCGCGCCCTGCAACCTTTATTAAAGGATAGATGGTTACTAGGTCATCGTTTGGATAAAGAGACCTCAGGTGCTTTGATTTTTGTGAAAAACAAACCTATTTTGCAGCAATTGATTGCTTTATTTAAAGAGCACTCTGTGGAAAAATTTTATCTAGCATTAGTGGATGGGCAAGTTCTACAAAAGGAAGGAAAAATAGATAAACCTATTGCAAAATTAAAGAGTTATCAAGGACAGAGCTTATATGGAGTAGCTACTACACCTGATGCTAAAAGAGCTGTTACCTTATGGCGCTGTTTAAAGCGTAGTAAAGCCGCTTCTCTTCTTTTGTGTCAACCAATGACCGGCAGGACACATCAGCTTCGTGTACACTTAAGTCATATAGGACATCCCATTTTAGGCGACACCCTTTATGCAAAGCATTTTTTTTGCAGAGTCTTTCCTATACGTCATTTGTTACATGCGTATATCTTGCGTTTCCCACACCCTGTTTCTCATCAAATGATAACAGTCAAAGCAAAAGTTCCAGAGGATTTCAAAGAGAACTTAAAAGAGCTCAAAATGACACATGCGATTTAGCTTTTTGGAAAGTGCAAATACGAGAAGGCCTATGATAATTAATGTTATCGCAGTGGTTTCAAAAAGCATGCGCGAAGAAATAGGGCTTGGGATAAATAAAAAAGCTAAGTCTCTTAAATAAAAAGCAGCATTAAAGCAGGTGATCCAAATACCGATTAAAACAGCTGTGTAACGGCGTGGCGACAAGCGTGTGATTAAAGAAAGGCCAATGGGAGCTAACAGAAGCTCTGCTAAAACCACGAAAAAATATATGGTAAATACCGAACTAGTTACATATGAGCCAAAATTTAACTCAAAGCTATCTAAAGTAAGCATAGCAAAACAAATACTTAAGATGAAAAAAGCAAGAGAAATTTTTAAGACAGCATTGCTATAAAAGCGTTTTTTATAAGAAAAAAGATAGATTTTAGCTAAAACAAGCGCAATGAGAATGAGATATAAACTCTGTATGCTAAAAAGTTGCATGTCGAAAGGAAGAAGTCTAGCTATAGCGGGACTATATTCGATCAATAATGGATTTAATGTCGTATGGCTTAAGTCTTGAGCTATCCAAAAAATAATAGAAAATAAGATGAGTATCACTGTTACCCAAATTCTATCTTTTTCCTGCCTATGAAGAGGGGAAAAAGCATTTTCTGCAGCTTGAAGCTTAAGTCTGTTATATTGTTTTAAAGCTACACTTAAGGGGATTAAACCCGTTAATCCAATGCTACCTGCTATTGCAAAAGCTGCCTGCAGGTTTTTTAAATCAGCTAAAGAGTTTAGAATCCAAAATGCCAAAAGCGGCCCTAAGCTTATCAGGGCATAGTAAATGGAAAAGCCAGAGTCTCTTAAATGAGGCCTTTGTTGATAAAAGGTGCCTAAGAGTGCGTAACTACCTGGTTGAAATAAAGCGTTTCCAAAAGCTACCAAAACAAGAGCAATAAACAAAAAAGGTAAAGAGCTGGTTAAAATCAGAAAACAGCCTATTGCATTTAACAAAACACCCCAAATAACAGAAAGACGGTACTGAATGCGCTCTACTATAAATCCACCTAACATAGGTAGAAAAATAGTAATTAGCAGAAATATAGTTCCTATTTGACCGGAAGCGTGTTCTGTAAAATATTGAAAGTCAGCAATGTATAAGAAAAATAAATAAGCAATAGCTCCAAAAGCTATACGTCTACAAATTTCTGTTAAAGCGATATAATAAAGAGCTGTTGGTTGTTGTGAAGATCCTATGTATTTCATTGTTTATATACTCACATAAAATAAATTTTTAATTTTATCATGATTTTTTTACTTTGGCTATATTTTACTGAAGGATATTCTGTTTTGATATGCAAAACTCATCTTTTTCTATTCTTTTAGTTAAAACTTCTTCCATTGGAGATGTTATCCAAACATTACCAACGCTGCAATATTTGCGTGCTCGGTTTCCAGAAGCAACAATTGATTGGGTGGTAGAAGAATCCAATTCTTCTTTATTATCGGCCTCATCTTTGCTTTCTCATATCATTGCAATTGATACTAAAGCCTGGCGCTCTTCTTTAAGTGCTTGGAAGACTTTTTTTAGCACCCTTAAAACCCTGCGTTCTAAAAAATACGATCTATTATTCGATTTGCAGGGAAACGCTAAATCAGCCTGTGTAACTTTCTTAGCAAGAGCTAAAGAAAAAATTGGTTTTGATTCCACTCATGTACAAGAAAGAGTCAATCTTTTGGTCACTACAAGAAAAATACCCCTTGCTAAAACACTCAATGCGCAAATGAAATATTTACAATTGGTTCAACGTTATTTTAACGATGATGCAATTTTTTTGCCGCAATCAATTTCTATGAATTTAACATTCTTAGAAAAAAGTAGATTAGAAACTCTATTAGCAAGTAGATCTCTTAAAGTACCCATGCGTCTTATGATAGCAGCGCATTCTCGCTGGCCAAACAAAGAGATACAGGTGGAAACTTTATGCGCTTTACTAGCTCATATTAGCGTCCAATACTCCGTATGTTTCCTCTTTGTATACCATACGGAATCTGAAAAGCAACAAGCTGATTATATGATGCAAAGGTTTAAACCTCAATCCATGAGTATAGGAGAGCTGAGTTTGCCTTTATGGCAGAGCTTAATGAGCCAAATGGATGGAGTCATTTGCGTGGATTCAGCAGCTCTTCATTTATGTGCCACAACGAATACTTCTTCTTTTAGTATATTTGGACCATCACTGGCAGAGCGCTATCGGCCGATCGGGGTACAGCATTTTTCTGTGCAAGGGAGCTGTCCTTATCAAGTGCAGTTTTGGTCCCGTTGTCCTCTTTTAAGAAAGTGTGCTACAGGAGCTTGTTTAAAAAATCTTGATACTCGTCATTTAATAAAAGCTTGCTCTGACTGGTTAGCTTCCATTAAAAGCAGATTGCAATAAAGAAAAATCAATATGGCTTTCTGCGATAGAAATAGTTTCTTTAATCTTATCGATATCTTCTGTCGATATCTTTGCAGTAAAAGCAGAAATTTTTTGCATTGCTGTATAGCTATGTAAAGGTGTGTAAAGAACGGGAATGTCAGCTTTTGCTAATTGTTCTATTAAATAATGGCGGGGAAAAAAATCTCCTGTCAAAATCATTCCTGCACAAAGGCCTTCCTTATGAGAATCTAACAGTTCTAAGTGTTTATTAAGAGTGGCTAAAATAATGTCTTCTCGATTAGATGGCGTAATAATAAGTTGGTTGGGCAGAATCATTTCACGGTAACTTTCTACAGAGGTGGCAACCAAGCGAATACGATCAAAGTGACGAAACCTGTAATTAGACCCTGTAATAATAGGGGCTTGAAATAATAGCTCAAAGTCTCCCATGGAAAAAGTGCTTAAAAAAGGATCAAAAGGAATACATCCTAATAGGGGCAGATTCCAACGTTTAAGTGCTTTTCTCATATAATGCTGGATCATTTCTTGTTTCTGAGGCAATACACGGTTAAGAATCACCCCCAAAATAGATAGTTTGTAGTGGTCACAGAGGGTAATATTTAACATTAAATCATCAAAGCTAGAGCCCAATCCTCCCGAAGAGATTAAAATCAGAGGAAGTTTTAGCTCTTTAGCTACTTGAGCGTTATTTAGATGGATGATAGAACCCACACCGCAATGTCCGGTACCTTCTACAAGAACTAATTGTTTATTTTCTTGGATTGCTTTAAAAGAGTGGATCAATTTTTTGCGCAAATCATCAATAGGAATTTTTTGGTCTAAAAAGTCGCGAGTAAAACCAGCTGGAATTACAATAGGGCTCATAGATTCTAAAGAATCGGTTAACGCAAAATGTTTTTTAAAGACTAACACGTCTTTATCTACCTGTAGACCCTGCTTTGTGGTAATATGTTGTTGCCCAATGGGCTTCATATAGCCTAAATGAGAAAAAAGCTTATGCAATCCAGAAAAAAGACCTAAGCAGGCTGTGGTTTTTCCAATGTGTTGACCGGTAGAAGCAATAAAAAACCCCTGCATATTTAAACCTTCACAAGAAAAGAATTTAAGTTAAATATTTCAGAAATAATTTGCTTAACATCGGGAAAAACTTCTTCTTCTTTTAGCTCTAGAACTTCCTCTTTAGAAAACCATCGATAAGAAAATTCCTTGACTAAACCCTCTTCTATTGGATATCCAACAAATATAAAATCTATATGTTGGTGCATAGAAGTCTGATTCCAAGCGGGAATGTTTTCTAATAAACATAAAAAAGGACGCGGGATACTACAGGCATTTTTATGAGATATCCGAAAATATTCATCTTGGTAAAAACCGACCTTCAAACCTGTTTCCTCTAATACTTCTCTCAAAGCACATTCATGAGGAGCTTCATTCTCTTCTAAGTGTCCTCCTGGAGGAAGCCATTTACGGAATTTAGGATGCATGAGCAAAAGAGCTTTTTCATCTTTGATGATGTATACAGTTGCTGTGAATTGTCGTTGCATGAAGTTCTCTTTTAGGGTTTTTATTTAGCTTAAATAAAACACAGAAAAAATGATAGGATCCTTTAGACAACCCATTTTTATAAGGCTCTTATGGAAGAATTCATGAATTTGATGAAAACAATAGACAAACTTGTCGATCATTGCGGATGGTCTTGTAGGCAAACTCTTCAGAGTTTGCAACCCTATCTTCTCGAAGAAGTACATGAAGTAATAGAAGCTATCGATCAAGATTCAAATGAGCAGATCATGGAAGAATTAGGCGACATGCTTTATACCCTCTTATTTTGTGCTAAAATTGCGGAAAAGGATAAACGATTTAATTTAACCCATATTTTATCAAATATAAATGAGAAATTGATTCGTCGTCATCCCCATGTCTTTGACAACTTAAAAGTACATAGCGTGGAAGAGATTGCAGAAAACTGGCAGAAAATCAAAAAAATGGAATCTAAAGGAGCTCTTAGCGGTATTTCAGAAAATCTTCCTAGTTTAGCTCGAGCGCAGAAGATTTTACACCGACTTAAGACCAATGGTTTTTCTGAGCTCAAACCAGAGCTTTTACCTTTGCATACAGAAGAACAAGTAGCTAACTCTCTCATTGATATTTTAATGACAGCAGATAGCAATGGGATCGATGTAGAAGGTAGCTTAAGAAGAAAACTTACCCATTTACAACGACAGTTTGAAAACTGGGAAGATTCTTAAGGAGCAGGCGACTGACCATTAAAACAAGATCTTGAATTTAGAATGCGGATGCTAGAAACTGCTCGAGGCATATTTTGAGGAGATTGCTATGAGCCAGCCAAAAGGCAAAATACCAAAGCATATAAAACAAAAGACATTCAACCATCCAGACACCAAAAATCAAATACTTGTAACTCTTTGTGAGATGAAAGACCCTCGCCAACCATCGTGTAATTTTCATTTACTCACTAGTTACAGTACTATTTATCTCTTTTGTAGGTGTCTTATGCGGAGCAAAAGATTGGGATTAGCCAAGGGATAGGTAGAATCATTCTTCTACTCAATAGGAGTCCTTAAAAAAGCATTTATAGGTAAAATAACTCTTCTACCCAATTGAGCTACAAGTTCTGGCTGATACAAAGCTTCTTGTGTTACTAAGTCTATAATATTTTGTAAACGCTCTTGGATTATAGGAGAAATCCACGCTGGTAGATCAACGGGGTACTTTTCTGCTAACCCTGCTGATGCTAAGCGCTCAACCTTTGTAAAATCCTTGATGACAGTTTTAGGCACTGTGCTAACAATAAAAGTACTAATATCGCTTAAGAGTTCTGTAATCTCTGCTTTTACATCGGCTTGTTTTTCTTTATTTTCTTTAGGATGCTCAATAGTTTGGTTGATTAGCGCTAAGCCTTGGTAGAGCCAATCATAGAGGATTTCTCTAGAAGGGGAAGTTTTTAATAATTTTGTAAGGGCAAGTGTCACTTTTTCTCTAATGACACGATCGAGCTCAGTTTTTATAAAGTGGCTTCTTTTATCTCTTATCAGCTCACTTACGGATATGGTATGTTCTTGAGGCATACTCTCAGAGGATAGCCGTGGAAGAAGATTTTCAAATCTTTTTAGGGTTCTCATGGTTTCGTTTTGAAGAACAGGCAAAAGGAAGAGGGGTTCTCTGTCTTTCTCTCCTAGAGCTTGTCTATTTTTAGAATCTAATAGCAGAGCTGTATTATAATTAAGCTGTTCGTAATTTCTTATTTGTTGGCCAAGTACTCCTTCTAATTTTGGGGCGTGTTCATGTAATTCCTTTATAAAATTCGCCTTAGCAACAGCAATCTTTGTGGAGGAAGCTATTTGCTGGATATCCCTATGTTGAGTAAAGGTTTGCATAAGCATCTCTACAAATTTCTCGGCAAGTGAATTAGAAGACAATTGCTCTTCTTGAGAATCTTCCTCTGGTTGTTGCAATTTTTTATAAAGCACCCTAAGGCCGTCGCGGATTAAGAGATCTAATGTAGAAGCATTTCCATTAGGAGCTGGCTTAATGAAGGAATCCGTTCCTGTTTTGACAATAGAAGAGACAAGTTCACCTTTATCTAGATAAGACACAATCCATTTTAACAGACCAGATTCTGATTTTTCCACAAGATTATCTACTAACTTGCTATAGAGATCATGAAGGTTAAGTTCTTTAAGCGTTACTTCGTCTTCTTTGAATTTTAAAGATAAAAGATTCTCTATAATCAGGCGAGTGACCTGTTCTTGCTCTGGAAACCTTTGCGCATCTATTTTAGCATTTGAGATGGCAGAGCCCAATAAATGAAAGTATATTATTGCATTTTTTGCTAGGTCCTTGCGTAAGTCTTGAGATTGCTCATGAGTGTATTCTTGATAAATCATTTTAGAGTAGTTGCTTATTGCGCAAGAAATCGTTGTGTAGATGAAGTTTTCTATTTTAAAGTGCTTAGTGACAAAGAAGCAGACCTTTGCCAAAACGATTTTCCATGCAGGAAACTCTTGTATTTTAAGTTCCTCAAGAAATAGCTGTTTAGGACAGCAATCCATTTCTTCAGATTTTTGTATGATATTGCGGTAAAATAGAGAATCTCTAGTTGGATGAAAAAAAAATTTATCAATAGACATCATCAAAGTAAGATTTGTTGCATGTTTTGCCAATTTCTCTAATTCTTGTTCAATAGCTAATCTGCTTCCTTCTTTAGCAGGAGGGCGTTTCTCGATTTCCTTTACCAATTTAAGGCATTCCTGAGGCTGTAAAGAAGATATGTTTTCTCTAGGTATAGGTTGACTAGGATCAAACAAAAGGGCCTCTTGTAAATCTAAAAATTTTTGTTTTTCACCTTCTTTAAAAGAAATTTTGGAGCTCTGGATAAATTCATTTAAGAGATCTATTACATGTTTATGCTCATTAGGCGTTATAGTTCCTCTTGTAAGGGAAATTACCAATTTAGAAAAAGAAGTGGTTATTTGCGAAAAAATGGTTTCTTTTGGTAGTAGTTCTTTAATCATATTTTGGCATTGATTCAATAGCTTCTGTGCATCTTCTTTATTAAAACGCTTTCCATAAGCAATAACAGATAAGTTTTCTAAAAGACGGGTCAAAGCTATTTTCTCTCTTTCAGTAAAAAGATAAGGCTGCTCCTTTAATAGAAGTCCTAATTTTTCCTTTAGAATATTACAAGAAGAGCGTGGCACATCGTCTTTAAGGTAGAATCTCATTTTTTTGAGATCTAATAAGAGATTTTGAGCCGTTTTATCATTAGGTAAGCGCTCTAATTCTTTCTGTAAATCCTCATAAGAGGAAGTCTGGTCGTGAAGATGGGTCCTTATTCTTCTGAATACAGATATTCTGTGATTCTCCATGCGTGTTTGCATAAAAGAAATAAGTTCTTCGCTTTTCTTTAGTATGGTTTTAAGCAACTCGTTTTTGACATTGTCGTTTTTACCAACTGTCTTAAGGGTGGTCGCAGGAACAAGTGTTTTAAGGATAGCGCTCGCATCAGCAATTAGATCGAGTAATCCAGCACGATTAGCTTGTCTTCTGGTAACTTGGTTAAAACCTTGATCCGTTAAATTAGGGTTAAATTGATCTTTTAGCAAAATAATAGAATCAAGTTGTTCCTTGAATGTTTGCAAAAATACATGCTTGCTTTCAATATGTTTAACTACTTTATCTAATCCAATATATAATTGGTGTGATTGCATGACAGCTTCATTAAATGCATCGAGCAAGCAATAAGCCTCTTGCAACTTTTCGGCATCGTAGGTGTTTATGAGTGCTTTAAATTTTTCAGAAAACTCGTTAAAAGAACTGCTTGCTTTAATTCTTTGTTCATCGGACAAGGTAGTGATATTACGGTATTCTTTTTCAATTTTTTCTAATGTCTTTGTGTGAGTGTTCCGCAGAGAATCTAGGTTTTGTTGATTTTCTTCATATTTTCTTTCAAAGTCGTTAAGCAGTTTGCGTATTTTTCCAGGATGATATTGTTCTAGAGTCTTGCCGAAGTTAGATACTTGGTCAATAATCCTTATATTTTTTTGATCTAAAAAACAGGAAGGATCATAAGGGGTAAAAAAAGAACTAACAAAAAAAGAAATGCCGCTAGATAGCCTTTTAGGAAAGGGTATATTTCCCACTAGAGGTAAGCTATAGGTTCCCTTATAGATAGGGCAAGAATTAGATAATGAAGTAACAGGCATAATAAATCTCTCACTTTAAGAGACTATTTTATCATACATTTGTTTATTTTATTTAAAAAAATGCTTATTTTTTATTAATTAATTTAAAATTAATAATTTTTAATTTGTGATTGAATGAATCATTTTCTTGCTTTATAAAGAGGCTTGTAAGTGCATTAAACACAGTAAGAAAGGATTTTTTGCTTAAGTTTATAAGCTGCGGATGGTATATTTACAAAATATTTTTTTATAAAAAAATTGGGTCTTATGAAAAAAAAACAATGGGTTATTAGTATTGCTTGCGGAGGATTAGTCTACGCTTCAGCTGTTTCTGCAGAGAGTAATTTAGACTTTTACGGTGAATATATCTATTTGAAACGCAATGATATAGAGAAAACGACACTCGTTAGAAATACGACTAACCAGACTAGTGCTTTGTCCAATGTGCGTGATTTTGATTTTAAATCAGGCTATCGTGTAGGGGCTATTTATACAGCTGATTGTACCAACAGTTTGGAATTTAACTACTTACATATTAACTCTTGGGGGTTTAATAAATCGGTCTCTGGTAATCAAAATTTACTTATTCCTTTAAAACAAAACGCTGCTAGTTTTCCAGCAGCAGATCTAGTTAGAGAAAAGTACCGTGTGGCTTTTTGTGCAGGAGAAGCAAATTACTGGTATTATTTGACCCCCAGAGCACAAAATTACTTTTCCTTTGCTACCCTGTTTGGCTTTCACTACTTTCGCCTGGAAGAGAAGCTAAAGCTTCTATCAATTACTAATGCTATTGTGAACCCTTATTTTGTAAATATGCGCAATGATATGTTTGGGCTGCAGTTGGGTTGTCTTTTACAATCTAATCCAACAGATGTTACCTATTGGAACATAGCTGCTAAAGCAGGTGGTATGGCAAATAATTTAAGGTTGGAAAAGTCTCTACAAGGTAAAAAAGAACGAGTAAGGGCGGGGTTTTTTACTGAGGCCTCTGCTCAAGTAGGTTGGGCTCCAGCTTCATGGGTAAAGTTTTACGTTGGATACCAAATGATCTTTTTATATGGCATTGGAACAGCGCCAGAACAGATATCTCAGAGAAGAGATTGTATACATCATGATAGCAAGACGATTTTTCAAGCTGTATTTGGTGGAATGGCTTTTACTTTTTAGAGAAAGCCGGAGATTAATTTCTAGCACAACAGAAATTCCTTAAGGCTGCTACTTTCCAGTTCTGACCTGGTTCAGATTCTGCAGTTCCAAAAGATCCCCGGCAAAGGACATCGTAGCATTAAGTTGAAATTCTAAGCAACTTTAAAAATCCAGCAAAAATTTTACAAAGGGCAAGGATTGCCTTGTAATCATTACTTTTGTGTTTATTCAATATAATAAAATTAAAGCGTGCTTCCACTAATAAAGTGGAAAACATATGACTTATAATCTATCTATCCCTGCTCCGCTAGACTTAAAAAAAATATCCTTTCCTACCCATACACCAGGATCTTTATATGAGAGAATCGAAGGCGCTTATCAAAGAAAAATACAAAAATTTGTAGAGATTTTGCAACAAAATAAATGGTTTGCGACTTCTATGGTTCTTGGGACCTTACTATCAGAGCCTTTGTTATCTATTAAAGCAGGACTTTATTATCCTTTGGGTTGGAAAAAAGCATTTCATTTTCACAATTTTAACCCTAAAGCTATTACAGAAGAACAAAGATAAAAGGCCTATTTTATTTATCCATGGTAACTACCATAATCAATCTGCATGGTTTGATTCTAGCAAAGAAAATGAGCTGCTTAAACACCAGGCCTTTAGGTCCTATTTATACAGTCAACTTACCAAATGATTTAATTGGCCATTCTCGTGGTGGAATGCTTGCGCAAGCTATTGCTCCTTGGGGTTATTCTAAAAAGGCCTGTTATGAGATAGGTAAAGTTATTAAAATTGGAAATGTATTAAGCCAACAAGCTATTAATAGCTATAGGGAATTTGATTCTGATTTTGCTAATTATACATACGAAATCACTGGAGAATATAATGTTTTAATGAGAGAGTCTTCTTTACTTGCTTCTGATCATCAAAAGCAAATACCGTCGGGTCATTTAGGATTGCTCTACTCTAGTCAAGCGCATAAACAGATTATGGATTGGTTAAACTAATTACTTTACTTTAAATATGAATATAGCTCCCTTAACTAAATGCTGCGCAACTTTAAAAATGTTATGTATCAAGAAAAAAAGACTAGTTCTTCAATTTGTATTTCTGCAGCCTACTATTAGACTTTTCAGGGATGGTATAAGTAATTATTCCCTTTTGAAGTAGTTTGTGGAGTATTTTCTTTAACCCTCCAGAAATATGTTTATGTCCCAAATTTCTAGATATTTCCGCTTTAGATAGAGGACCTTTTTGGAGAATATTTAATACTATATCTTCTAATGACTCTGGCCTTGACTCTGGCCTTGACTCTGGCCTTGACTCTGTAACCTCTAATTGCTCTTGAGACTTTTTTCCTGTCGAGAAAAAGATAGAGGGGTAAAAAATGGTTATTACCGATTGCGTTCGGACTTCCCATACTGGCTCTGGATTGCCATTTTCTTTGCACCATTCAATAATATTGAGTGTTCCTATTCCCCATTTTTCGATAACTCCCGCGCGATAAAAAACACTAGCAATAATCGGATTCCATGGTTTTGATTCATGAGGGCGGGTTAATTTTTCTGGGGTCATATCAAAAGGTAGAATTCCAGGGTTGATGATTTCTAAGCGGTCATCATACATGGCAATTGCAACAGCTCCTCCTGGAATAGTGTAATCTCGATGACACACTGCATTTGCTATAGCTTCTCGAGTTCCAAGGGGAGGATAAAGAGGATAGTCCTCGCGGATAATTTTTCCTGGTACTACACGACCTGCAATGGGCACGTGATCTAATAAAAATAATTCACTTCGTCTTAATAGATTAAAAGCATTGCCCCAATAATCACGATTATCCATGAAGCTGGTTAATCGATCTGAACCTCTAAAACGAGCAAGCCTAAGAGCTAACTGAGGGTAACTTGAAAAAAGCTTTTCACTTTTTCCATATAATACAACAGCAGCATTAATAAGGTGTCCATCATCAAAAAGTCCTAATCCACGGAGAATAGATTCTGAATCGGTATGAGTAGGGTTTTTCATGCGTCCTAGTTTCACGGCATTTTGAAGAGTTGTTTGAATTTCTTCCTCATCTAGGTCTTTGACGGATACCCATTTAGGAGCAAATTCGTTTTCCCACCGGCGATGAGAATGAAATTTATTTAAAATACGCTTTTCATACTCTCCACGGGGCATAACCTGCGTGGTGGGTCCGTGTCGGACATAAGGGCGGCCATCGTAACAATAAGTCCCCATTTTTTCTCCAGCAATAGGAATAGCAATGATCACTCTATTATTACCGATAGAGATAGTTTCAATTTTAGGAAATACGGGAGGCTCAATTCTGCGTAATTCATTAGCAATGTCCTCTAAGGTTTTTGCTGTTACCTGTTGACCAATTATTTCTCCTTTGTCAGAGATTCCAAAAAAGATAAATCCACCAAGGCCATTAAGCAATGCACAAATTGTTTTAGTTGCTTCGGCTCTTTGTCCTGTTGTTTTCTTAAATTCTACATATTCCGACTCACCTTTTTTTATTAATTGCTGAAGTTCTTCTAAGCGCATATCTGCTCCTTTGGGAAATAACGACTGCCTCATATACCTTAGTTAATAGATAATTTCTCTATATGCTCCAGCTTGGTATTGGGAAAAAAGTGACTGAGAATTTCAGGGGTTTTTTTTGCATTTTTTGCCATACAGATGGCGCTAAATAAGCATAATCCCACACCATGTCCTTTTCCATGACCGGTAAAGCGGATTGTTTTTTCATCTGCTTCAATGGTAAAGTCATTGCTTTTGAGTTTTGCACCTAATTTTTTCTGCAGGGTGAAAAAATCCATCTGTTTTAGTTTATTGCCATCTTTATAACGAATAGCATAAACCTTATTTGAGTCTATATCTTGATAAAGATCTAATGCTTGTATGTTTTTAACATCTAACAGATGAGCTAATTGTTGTTTTGAGATGACAAAAGACCAGTTGTGATTCTCTCTTTGTGCAGATGCAATAGGGGAATCAACTCCAGAAGGAGTCATGACGTTTTTACGGAAAATACTAGAGAAAGAAGCTGTTTTCCCTGCGCTATCTTCTGTCCAAGAAGCTTCAAATGGCGCTGATTGATAGGTAAGAATCATATTGCGTGTGCGAAAGATACAAGCTGGAACGTTTGGATTTTGACATGCTAGAGAGCTGCCTTGGTAATCAATTTCTGAGCTAGTAACATGCCAATGCAAAAGAGGATCTTTATTTGCTAAATAATAGGCTTTAGTCCGTGCGATAATAGCCAGGGCATCCATAACTTCTTCATCTAATTCAGAAAGGGTTTGAAAAGAAAGTACAGATCTTAGGTAGTTTTCAATATCAATCTCATTGATGATGTGAAGCTTGCCTTTTATATCGTATATTTCTACACAACCTTTGTATTCAATCCCGTTAACCAAGACGGTGCTTTGAGGGTCTCCTGGAACAAGGCGAATTTGAGAAACTCCGGGAAAGAGCTCACCCCATTTTAATCCTGCTTCTTGAGAGAGAATGGGTTGTTTTTTAGAGTAAATGCCACTTGCAAGTAAAAAATCATTTTGAGGGTTATAAACGAAATAACGACCTTTAGCCTCTAAAAAAGCTTGGGGCAGATCTTTGTGGAGTAAGATTTTAATCGTTTGAGGTTTGCATTTTTTAGAGATATCACTTAAGGTCTGTGTATTTATAGACGCTTCTTTACTGTGGCATAAGCTATGCGCAATGAATGAGAAGGTTACAAAAGCAAGCAGCAGCTTCATACAAGATCTCCATCAAGTTTTAAAAGGGGTTTTTTAAGGTGTTCATAAGCCAGCGTGGTAGCTTCTCGACCTCTTGGCGTACGTTTTAAAAACCCTTGGGTAATTAAATAAGGCTCATATACTTCTTCTAAAGTATGAATTTCTTCAGAAAGAGCCGCAGCTATTGTGCTAATGCCAACAGGCCCTCCTTGGTAATAATCAATTAAAGTGGACAAGATTTTTTTATCCATCTCATCTAAGCCTAGTTCGTCGATTTCTAACATATTTAATGCTTCATTTGCAAGAGGCTCATCAATTTTGCTAAAACCTTTAATTTGTGCAAAATCACGAACCCATTTTAAAAGATTATTGGCAATTCTAGGGGTTCCTCTTGCGCGTTTTGCAATGGATAGACAAGCTTCTTTTGTAAGAGATATGCCTAAAATTTGTCCTGTACGCATGATAATTTTCTTTAAGAATGTAAAACAATAATAATTTAGTCTGAAATTTAGAGTGAAGCGAGAGCGCATAGGGCTGCTTAAAAGCCCTACACGAGTGGTAGCTCCTACTAGAGTAAAGCGATTGAGTTTTACTTGAATGCTGCGAGCAGCAGGACCAGAATCAATCATTAAATCCAGAAAGAAATCCTCCATAGCAGCGTAGAGGTACTCTTCAATGGCTCTATTTAGCCGGTGAATTTCATCAATAAATAAAATATCGCCCTCTTTTAAGTTAGTTAAAATACCCGCTAAATCACCTGCTTTTTCAATAGAAGGACCTGAAGTAAGTACAAGATCTGTTTGCATAGCTTTGGATAAAATAGTTCCTAAGGTGGTTTTGCCTAAGCCAGGAGGGCCATGAAAAAGACAATGCCCAAGCGGTTCATTTCTTTGCTTAGCTGCTAAGATAGATACTTCTAGCCGCTTAACAATAGTTTCTTGTCCTACGAATTCCGATAAGGCTTGCGGTCTTAATGGAATCTCAGCAGAATCATCTTTTTTATTCCAAGATGAATGAGTAAAGCTATCGGGCATAATTTGAACCTTGTGATCAGTAACTAATGAAAACTCTAGCAAGAAATCGAATTCACACGCTATACCTATCTCTTTTAAGAAGTGTAAATTTATCAACCTCATAATTGAAGGAGAGAAAATCAATATGACTCTACAATCAGATCGTTGGATTCGTTACATGGCAGAAGAACATGAAATGATCGATCCTTTTGTAAAAGAGCAGGTGCGCTATGTAGAAGGAAAAAAAGTGATTAGTTTTGGGCTTTCAAGCTATGGCTATGATTTAAGAGTGGCTAGGCAATTTAAAATTTTTACAAATACTCACAACTGTATCATAGATCCAAAAAACTTTAGTGAGGATGCCTTTGTGTGTAGAGAAGTAGAAGAATGTATGATTCCCCCTAATTCTTTTGCACTGGCTCGTAGTATAGAGAAATTTCGGATTCCAAGAAATGTACTTGCGGTTTGTGTAGGCAAGTCTACTTATGCTCGCTGTGGCATTATTGTCAATGTAACACCTTTTGAGCCTGAATGGGAAGGATATGTGACTTTAGAGATTTCTAACACTACACCTCTTCCTGCTAAAATCTATGCAAATGAAGGATTAGCACAAGTTTTATTTTATCAAAGCACAGAAGAGTGCTTAGTCTCTTATAGAGATCGAGATGGGAAATATATGAAGCAGGAAGGGATTACTTTGCCCGTGGCTTAAAGTAGAAAAAAAAGAACAGATACTCTAAGTATTAAATTTTAGAGGGCTTTTGCTAGTATATGCAATCAACTCAGCGGATTAAGAATAAAACCCATAAACCTATCTTTAGAAAAAATGCTTTTTTTCAATATGGATGGGTACTATTGTGTATGCTGTGCTGTTGCTCTATGTATTTACATGCCATGAAAAAAAAGAAGCGGGTATTAGAAGTGCTAAAATCTCAATTATATGCTCTTCAATCTGAAAAACAGTTTTTATTAGAAGAAAAAGAAGATTTAAAGCTACAAATTAACTCTCAAAAAGATCCAGCATGGATTGAGTTGACCTTGATGAAAGGTTTAGGGCTAGTTCCTGAGGGACAATTAAAAGTCTATTTTACAAAAGATGAGTGATTCTTTGGGATTAGCCTTTGCTATTTTTTTACTAGTATTGCTTCTTCTCTCTTCTGCTTTTTTTTCCTGTTCAGAAGTAGCGCTATTTTCTTTATCTTCAATGAAAGTCAAGGTTTTTAGAGCAGATGCAGATCAACGCAAGCAATTGGTTGCTCATTTGCTCTCTTCTCCTCGTGATTTAATCATTACGATTCTAGTATTGAATGTAATTACCAATATTTTATTTCAGAATGTCATATCTAGTTTATTTGGCGCTTTTTCTGCATGGATTTTACATATTGGCCTACCCCTTGTGTTGACCTTGATATTTGGTGAAATGATTCCTAAGTCGATTGGCCTTGCTAATAATGATGCGATTTCCTACCGAGTAGCTCCTTATATCTATCGATTACAGAAATTTTTTTTACCTGTTAGAAAAGTTTTAGTAGCTATTACGCAATTTCTCATGAGGTTATTATTTTTTTTCTTGAAAAAAGAGCCTGATATCTCAGTTGATGAATTAGAATATGCTTTAAAGGCATCTCGTCAGTTAGGAGTGCTAAACGAAGAAGAAGCAGAGCTTATACAAGGTTATTTACAATTAAGTGAATCTCAAGTCAAAGAATTAATGAGACCTAGGGCTGATATCCTATTCTTTGATTTGGAAGAGCCCTTAACAAAACTTGTGCGTATGTTTGTGGACCAACAATGTTCTCGGGTTCCTGTTTGTCAAAAGAATCTTGATTCTGTGATCGGCATTATGACTAGCCAAATCTATTTTCTTCATAAAGAAAAGCTGCATCAGCCAAAAGATATAATAGCTATTTTACAAAAACCTTTTTTTGTCCCTGAAATGACATCAGCTCCTATGCTCTTAAGACAAATGCTCGATAGGCAAGAGTTTTTAGCTTTAGTGGTAGATGAATATGGATCTGTATCAGGTTTAATTGCTTTGGAAGATTTGGTAGAAACAGTTGTTGGAGAGATTGCAGACGCAAGAGATGAAAAAGCTGATTACACTTCATCTGGTAAAGGGATTATTATTGCAAGTGGTAAACTAGAGCTCTCTGAATTTGAAAAGATCTTTGGGATAGCTCTACCAAGTATAAATAATATGATCACTTTAGGCGGTTGGCTAACAGAGCAAATAGGGGATATCCCTAAAGCAGGATTTAAACACATGGCACATGGCTTTTTATTTCATGTATTAGCCTCAGATCATAAACGCGTGCGTCGTATCTATGTAAGACGGTTAAAGGTATCTTCTGCAAAAGGAAGCTCTTGATGCAGTCTTGGAAGTTTTTTTTCTTTCTTACAGTTCTTTGCCTAGTTGTCCAAGGTTTTTTTTCTATGACGGAAATGGCTTGTGTTTCTTTTAATAAAGTGCGCTTACAATATTATGCCAGTAAAAAGAAAAAAAGTGCTCTTTGGTTAAATTATTTGTTAAATCATCCTGCTCTTTTATTTGGAACAACCCTTATTGGGGTAAATACCGCTTTATTTTTTGGTTCGGAGTGCTCGCGTCGTTTTTATGATGCTATTGGTTTAAATCCTGATTTTGCTCCTCTATCGCAGATCATCCTTGTCTTAATTTTTGCAGAGATCACCCCTATGTCTTTAGGCAGACGTTATGCAGAGCATATGGGACTATTTGGGGTGCCTTTTTTGTACTTTTTTTCTTTATTATTGCGTCCCATCATCTTTATCTTAGATCTGCTTTGTAAGTGGATTAATCACTTAATAGGGAACCCTATCTCTTCTACGGCCTATCTTTCTCGTGAAGAGTTGCAAAATGCTATTGAAGAGAGGCAAAGCCCTCCTTCAGATCACAACAACAAACAAGAATTAAATACAATTGTAGCAAACATTTTTTCTTTAAAAGCAAAAATAGCTAAGGATATCACTCAGCCTTTAACACAAATACCACTTGTTCCAGCTTTTTGTACGATAAAAGAGTTGCGTCGTTTTATAGAAGGTAAACAAATCGTCTTTGTTCCTATTTACCACCGTCATCCACAAAATATTATTGCAGTTGCTTACTTAAGAGATTTGCTTCGCATTCCTGAGAATAAACGGGTAAAAGAGTATGCAAGATCCCCTTGGTTTATTGCCCAAACAACATCTATTTTGGATATTTTAAAACAATTTCGTCATAATAATCAGAGTTTAGCCATTGTATTAGATCGTAAAGGTTTGGCTAAAGGAGTTTTAACCTTAGATGCCATTGTACATGAAATTTTTGGAAAATCTTCTATTTGGGAGTCTTTTTCTGATATTTTACCTAATGCTTTTCATGTGGTTTTAGATCGCAGTTTCCCTGCTCAAATGCGTCTTGATGAATTTAATAAACAGTTTGGCGTACATCTTGCCTATCAGAATGCAGAAACTTTAGGAGAAATAGTGGTAAAAGCCTTAAATCACAACCCTTCTCAAGGAGATAGTGTACGGATTGATCGCTTTGAATTGATTGTAGAAGAGATTTCCTTCTTAGCTATTAAAACCGTATTGGTAAAAACCATTTCTTAAGAACGAAGATCTTTAATTGTTTTAGCAATGAGCAAGCTTGCTGATTTGATCTCTTCTTCTGTAGTCATACGAGATAAGGAAATCCGAATAGAAGATCGAGCAAGTGGATGAGAAATCCCCATATTTACAAGAATACGAGAAGGCTCTAGAGCTCCAGATGAACAAGCAGAGCCATGACTTACTGCAATACCTCTCATATCCAGTGCAATGATTACGTCTTCTCCTTGAACGCCAGGAAAGCAAAGGTTGCTTGTATTGCAGATCCTTTTTCCAGAGCCATTAATGATAACAGGAGCTGCTTGTTCTAGAAGATAAGCTTCTAGTCGATCTCTTAGTGCAGCCATTTTTTCTGTCGCAGAGGGTAAATGCTCATATAGACATTCTACCGCAGCGGCCATTGCTGCAATCCCGCTTAGGTTTTGTGTGCCAGAGCGTCGATTGAACTCTTGGCCTCCTCCTGTAATAAAAGGGTATAAAGCTAATTCCGGACGTATAAAAACACAACCTATTCCTTTAGGGGCATGCAATTTATGGCCAGAAAATCCCATAGCAGAAACGCCACTGGGAATAGAAAAATTTTCTTTTCCTAAAAGAGCTACCCCATCAACTATGAAGGCAATATCGTTTTTTTTTGCTATTTGAGCAATTGCATCTATATTGGTTTTTACTCCTGTTTCGCTATTTACAGCTGAGAGGATAATCATGCGTGTTGAAGGGAGAATTGCTTTTTCAATTTGATCTGGGTGAACAGCACCATGTAATCCGGCTTGCAAAAAAGACACACGAGTACCCCTTTTTTGCAATAGGGTCAAATTGTTATAAATACAAACGTGCTCTACATCAGAAGTAATGACATGTGTGTTTAGTCTGTTTTCTAGCATACCATGGATTAAAAGATTCATGGATTCTGTGCCACCTGATGTAAAGATAATCTGATCAGATGGAACCGCGAGGTAATTTGCAATGATGTCTCTATAGCTTTGTAATCTTTTTTTAGCGGCTTGCCCAAAGCGATGGATAGAAGAAGGGTTTCCTGCAGGTGCTGCGCACTCTTTAATAAGAGCATCTAAAGATTCTTGCGCAATGGGAGTAGTTGCGTTATTGTCTAAGTAAATAGCGGTGCTCATCATAGAATATTTACTAACAATAAAGTAATATTGTCATGTCCTCCATTTTTTAAAGCTTTTTGCAATAGCTGGTTTCCTTTTATTTCTAAAGAACAGGGGAGTTTTAAGATGCTATGTATAGCTTCATCATTGACTAAGTTAGAAAGACCATCGCTGCATAAAAGATAGATATCACCTGGTTGTACGCTATAACTTCCTACATCTGGTTCTACTTCTATATGAGTCCCGATGGCACGTGTGATTACGTTGCGGAATAATAAAGGACGAGTGTATTTAGAACTATCAGATGGTCGTCCCCATTGAATATGACGAATTTTATGATCTTTGGTTAGTTGCTCAATGCGGTTACGTATGCGGTATAACCGACTATCTCCTACGTGAGCATAAACCAAATAATCATCAAATAACATAAAACAACAAAGAGTAGTTCCCATTCCTTTGTACTCTTGAGCTTGCTTTGCTTTTTGTAAGACTGTTTTATTAGCTTGATAGACAGCTTTTTTCATATGCTTTAAAAGCTCTTGAATAGATTCTACGCTAGGCAGTTCTTGAATGGAGGAACAAATGCTCTCTACTGCAGTATAAGAGGCTACTTCACCTGCATTATGACCGCCCATTCCATCTGCTAGAGCGTAAAAACGCTTTTCTGGAATTTCTTTCCATGCATCTTCATTATTGGCGCGTGAAAGCCCTATATCAGAAATGCCAAAACTTTGAACATCACGACGAGTAGCTGCCATTTTTTCTCGATCCTCTCTTTCTTTTCTGGTACATATCATACTTTATTCCTTTAAATCGATAATATTTTTTTTATTCTGTGGAAGATAGAAGGATACGGGCTACGCTTACTATGTTTAAAGTCATATGTAGACTAATTGATGCAAATAAAGAACCTTGACGTTCGTAGATAAATCCCAAGAAAAGAGCAAACACAAATAAAGAGAACAGCAAAGAGATATTACCAATCCCTTGACTAAATGAGAAATGAAAGGCAGAAAAACAAAGAGAAGAAAAGATAATTGCCAAACTTTTTTTCATATATCTTTTTAAATAAGACTGTAAACATCCTCGGAAAAGCAGCTCTTCAATAATCGGTGCAGCAAGCGTGATCATAATTAAAGCAGGTATGAGTTGAGAAGGGGAATAGATAGATTTTTTCAGATATCGGACAGCTACTTGTTCATAGGTTTCTAAGTGAAAAAAAAGATAAAGGATAAAATCAAACAACTGACCTATTGCAATAACAACGGGAAAACTGATTAACCATGCTAATATACCCATTCCTACATCTTGCGCTAAAGATTGGCTGCAACTTGGCTTTTTCCAAATATGCTTCCAAATAGTTCTATTATGGCTAGATAAAACAGCTCGAATTAAGAAGAAGGTAACTATTATGATAAAAAGCTGTAGCCAACTTAATATAAACATAGGAAAAGGAGCCTCTGGCTCTATTATCGGGTAGATAAGCTTAGATAAAGTAATTAAAATAGGCAACCCTAAGAGAGTCATGCATAAATAGATGACAAAGACGCTTAAAAGCTGGGCTAAAGAAAAAGGAATATTTACATAAGACCGATCATGAAAAAATCCACGTGACTTAGCAATAAATAGAGTAAATAACCCAAGGATTCCAAATAACAGGATCGTTGTCAAATAGTCGCTGCTTATAGAAGAAGTTAGCATCAAGAGCCCTTTTAATCGTTATAAGCTGCTAGAAGAATGTAATCTTCAAGACGATTGCAGATGTTTTTGATAAATTGTGAATGCGCAAGGCCCATGGGAGAAATAGTAAACATTTCATGACCCCATTTTTCTTGTTGGAAATTACTGCGTGTAAAGGGTCTAGGAATGAAATGAGATTCATGTACTAACTCTTGTAAAACTACTTTAGGCTCATTTTTTCGCAAATCAAAAACGCGTACTCGCATGGTCATTAAAAGCTCAGCAGAGCACTTTTTAGAATCAATGGTTTGTTTATCATCTTGTCTTACCGCTTCGTTATGTTCCACAAGTTCGAGAAATGCTACAAACCCATGATGAGAAAATGCCTTTTTAAGCCAGCTAATATCCTGTTCAAAAGGGTTTTGGTTTAGGGCAGGTTGTTGAGCAGTTGTACGAGCTTTATCAAAACTTATTAAAGAAAGGTGATTTTTTTGCTCAAGCTGATGGGTAATGCAATAAGTGAACTCATCGGATAGGCTCCAAAAACTATCTTCCTCGGTGCTATCAATGACAGGAGCAATGACCACAGCAGGCTTTAGCGCTATTTGTATTTGTTGCTTGTTCTCTTCTTGAGGGATTAGGTTCAAATTGCAACCTGTAACAACAAAGGCTAAAACAAGAAAAAGTGCTCGTGACATAAGATATCTCCAAAAAACTTCTTAAAAACTAACATAGCAAATTTCTTTGCTTTTTAGAAAGCACTACTCCAGATTTTTCAGAAATGCACAGCTAAACCTTGACTGACTATTTGGATGTGTGTGGATCAGAAATTTAAAGCATTGTATTAAAATAGAGTCATCTAAGCTCCGCTATACTGATTTCGTTTTAAATTAAGAATTGCATGACAGTATTTTTTTAAAAATACCCTATTTTACAAGAAAGTAGCGTTTTCAAATATTAATTTGATATCAAAGTAGTATATTCAATTCAAGATAGGTTCAATTAACAAATAAACCTCTTATTTTATTTTAAAAACTTGATAAATTATAACAAATTTGTTATAATATAATTATGTTAATTTAAAAAATGGATAAAAATAATATGAAAATCAGTACTTTTAGCAATTATTTGATATATATAGATTCCAATGCTCACTATATACCCATAATGGGGACTGTTATAGCTCTAGTTGGTATTTTTGAAAAACACATAGCTCTGCCTTTTATGTATCCGAAAACTATTTCTAGTAGCCGTTACTTTTCCTACATAAGCAACAAACCCACAGACGCTTTTTTACTTGCGTGTGTGCCTATTTTAGGGAGCATTGTAATTTACTTATTGGGTAATAACAGCGATTATACTAAAGATCGAGATTCTTTGTTAAAAGCTGTGGCTGAAAATTCCGCGTTTTTACAACATGCCGATGAAAATCTAAGAAAAAATGCTGATTTTATGATAGCTGCCATAAGAAAGAATTTTTATGCCTTGGAATACGCCCATCTTGATTTAAAAAAAGATGAAGATTTTATGTTAGAGGCGTTAGAGGCTGTAAAGATTAATTTACATGTTGCTATGCAACACATGGATCCCTCTCTAAAAAGCAATCCAGACTTTATTTTAAAGGCTATGAGTATGTTAAAGGCTATGGAAATTGATCCCTTTAGTGCTATGGAATACGCTGATCCCTCTCTAAAAAGCAATCCAGACTTTATTTTAAAGGCT
>JABASH010001338.1:0-27275 GCA_019776445.1 Tomocerus maximus | reverse complement strand
TTAAAAAAAATCCGGTTAAAATAAGTCAAGGATTCCTTGAGATATTGTCAGTGGCCCAACTGTCCCCATGGTCCAACTGTACCCAGTCTCCCCTACATCAGTATTTAATACTCATGTAGGTTGTTGTTTAAATAAAGCATTATAGATGCAGCATGAGAAAGTGAGTTCCGTTGTGATTATAACTCTGAGAAAGTATCCCATATGCGATTATCAAAAGACACATAAATAGCAACCCAGCAAAAAGACAATAATATTTGAAGTTGAGAGAGATAACAGAAGATAAAACGAAAACACAGGAGTGCACAAACCCTGTCGTTTAAGCAGGAACATTTGGTATCCATATTTCAATGCATTTTGTTGGCTTACAATTAGTTGGTATACACTTTACAATTAACCATGCGAATGTTTTCTTTAGAATTTTATCTTCGCATCATGTTCTCCGAGATAACATCGGTTAAAAAATATACTCGTAGCTACTCTATGCCGTCTGAAATTTAGATAATGAAATTGTATATGAGTGTATAAGTAGTAAGTGTGTTCAGAGTCGGTGCATACAAATGATATGTAGATAAATATCATGCAGAATTAGCACGTAATTATAGCACAGTTGCTATTCAGCATATGTGTACATACACATGAGCACATATAATCTCTATGTAAATGTAAAGTCAACTGCTACACACTGTAAACAGCTTATTATAATTGTCTCCAGCAGTGTATGATGTGGTTGGCAATTAAAAGTATAAATGAAGTTGAGAAAATCCAGTTCGTCGATATCATCAGCATTTCTAAAGTTTCGATTCGACTTATCGAAGACAAAATAATGAATGATACTTGATGATTCAACGGACAGGGTTTTTATGACACATTTTACTGTCAGCTTTTAGTGGCTATTTATTTGGAGTGCACATGCAACTGGGTTTATGAGCTGTACTGTACGTTCATATTCCAAAAATATACTGTAGTACAAGAACTCAACTCATGCAATCTAGGAATGGTGTGTTTCAAGAGTAGTATATTATATTGATGTTTTGTTACAGGCAAATTGGATGTCAAATGAATATTTATTATTGTATCTACAAAGGTCTAGGTATAGATTCAGTATATTTCAGTGGCCCATTTAAAAACACATTATTTTAGTTCTAGCTAATAATACGAGAAAATTATAGTCTTTATTAAGTACGTACATTAATTGTTATAAATAATTAGTGTGTCAGATATTACGTGCCTGTATAACAATATTTATATGCATGAAATTGAATAGAAGATAGGTGAATGTAAATTCATAAAGCAAATGCAAATGTGTGGTAGTTAATTGGAATTACAGTTGGACTACTAACATGGATGTTCCGTTATTCGCTATTTAGTGATTGATCTATTTGACAAGGTGCAAAGAGTAAGAAGAGTGCATTGGAGGTATATTGACAGGAGGTAGAAAGACTTAAAGAAGGGAACACATGTTTGCTGAGTGTGGGGTTGACTTTCATGAATCGAAATTGAGTCATGAAAAAAGTGTGTGTGGTGCTCCACTCGGTGGGATTTGAAATATGTTTTGTGTGCTGGGGAAGAAATGCTGTATGGGAAGGAGTGTGATGTGTCGTGTGTTTAATTTAGAAGGTGAGGTGTTTCTTTGGTTTGGCTCAGTCTCTTCTGGTGGTGTGAGTATTCTTCGGGCTCTCGAGCATTTCTGAAGAACGTATTATCATATCTCGACAGAATGAATGTAATGTAGGTAGTTTGGTCTTTAATGTTGCACAAAATGTGGACTTTGTGTAGTATTACTTGTTTGAGTCAGTAAAGTTACCGTTAGTTGGCTGATCCTGCCTACTCCTACTACATGTATTTGCTCCAGTGCTATCTCTCAACAAACCAAGTACAGATCATCAAGAGATGTATTTAAGTAATCTATGCATACGATACGAAAGATACGTACTTATGTAAGGAGTTTTTATAGAAAGCTGCCTACGTAATATCGAACATATGTACGTGTAAATATTCGTTGTTCGTGTAGGAAGATCATAAGAGATTCGAAAATAGGATGGGACAGGACAGACTTGAGTCAAAGCGTCTGGAGTCAGTGCCAAACATTCGGGTTAAAATTAGTTGTTCAAGAGTCAAGAGTCTCTCACTTGACTTTTTCTTCCCCATTTGCCATCTCCTGTCTTTTCTGTCCTGCCTTCCCTTTAAACTCTGATAATAATAAAGCAGTATAGAAATGCATTGCATTGCATTATCCGTCTCGCTCGGCTACGGCCTGGTCTCGTCTAGTTGTCTTCTGGTGTAGTCGTCCTCTCATCTGATACTCACATAGGTATACAAACATTGCACCCAACATTGCTTGTGCCAGATAAGTGCGACGTATCCATGGCTAAACTTACGATTAAAGGTTGGCCCTTGGCTTGGCATAGAATTGCTAGGAAGATGTCTCATAGTGCATAGCTCTGCTAAATACATACATATAGCAAGTGGCAGTGGTGGGCATATAGACATACGTAGCGGCTTAGTTCTGCCACACCAGGACATCACATTACTAAATTACATTAAGATTACAGAATATCTGCGTTCTGTTCTTTCTGCTCTCGGCTAAAGAGTCTGATCTTCGAGCTCACTTACTTACATCACATCACAGCCCCATTACCATTCACCTCGTCGTATTTTTATTTTCTTGCCATTCTATAGATGTACATAAGTGTCTAACTATGTATTTTGTGTACTGCTGTTTGTAGTTATCTCCAACGAATCCTTTACCCTCATCGTCATTTGCATTCCTTCTGTTCCCTGCTCTCTAGTCGTCCCTCGCCCGTATTTTTGTTTTGCTCCTTGTCCTTGTTTTGTTTTCTAGAACTTTGACTGATATCACCCGCTACTTTGCCCTTACTTTCTGTCCTCGCAATTACTAAGCAGCAGAATCCCAAACGCTACCACTCACAGATGTATACGGAAAATACTATAAACTTTTAAAGCAGCATTTTTACGTATTTCTATGTCTTCCGTATATTTATATGTAAGCACAGTGTAAATAGTCCCCGATTTGAACGATGAAAGACTTCTCTGCTCCTAGCTAATAATTAGGTAGCTAATAAGTCTATATACGTAGTCTCAATTCTCTGTAGCCAAATAATGAGTCTAGTAATGTTTGTTAGGTCATGAGTATGTGTGCTCCTCCTAGGTCTAGAACTAAGTGATCTTAATGAGAAATGCAAGAATAATTACACAGAATTCATTTGAACTAATATTTTATAACAAGGTGACTACGTAAGTAGGTATAGGTTCATGTCTTCACTAACTAATCTCAAGTTTAAAGTCTGAAATTCAAAGGAACTATTTGAGAAACTGCAGAAACGATAATATAACTAATCTTTTCTAACTGTACATGAATATAGAGTTCATTATGTCAACAGGGTGACATCAGCTAACTGGGAATCTCAGTCGTGTTAGCACAAGTGCCTCCAAGGCCTTACTCGTCCTATTACTCATCTCTGTTGCATGCACAAATAGGTCTCTCTGTGCTGTCTGGCAGGAGAAGGAACCTGTTTATGTTGTGTTTTCAGAGAGATAAATAAATGAGACGAAGACAATATGCCGAGTTTTCCTGGAAGGTTGTTCTAACTCATCATTTCATTGGACTAATTGCATCCTGGGAGCGTGATCTCCCAAGTTTCCTTCAGATCTGCCCTACTTTACCTACAGTTTGAAGTCACACACGATTCAAGTCCGTCTCCAATACTCCAATGTGTCATTCTCTTTTGCAAATTTGCATCTTATCTGCCATGTCCATGCCCATTGCCTCACATTTCTGTACTTACCTAGCACATAAATATAAATAATAACTAAATGAGATTTCTCTATTGCTTACTGTACTAGCTTTAATGTATACTCGTCATCATGTGCACTTTCTACATTGTCCTGACAAGCCACGTCGCTTCGTCGCTATAGACCGTTTATCGCAGTGTTACTTAATTAAAACTGTGGTGTGTGAAAGTAAAGTTATTCATAATCCTGCAAACTTAATATTACTAACTAATGGACGGGATGCTTTACAGGGAAATAAGCAAATCATGTTAACTTTAAGCCAATTAACAAAAGCTGACACCACTTTTTTCTGACACTTCTTGGAAAATGCTTGTAATCTCATTATGCAAAAATAATTCTAATTTCTCTCGCATTCTAACTTACTTGTGTGTATATTCATTCATATATAATTTCATACCATAATTCATACCTTGCACTCTAAAGTTATTTGTACCTATATATTAAATTCGGAGCGTAATAAATATAATTTTACATCACAATGGGTAAGACAGATAGAATTAATGTTTTAATCATCTTTTATTTTTTGTATTAAATCAAAGCATCCGTTTCTTATTTATAGTGATAATAAGAGCGCAAGATAAATAGGTCCATGTTCAAAGTTCAAAGTTATAATATATAGCAACAACAAGAGCTCTCCTTGACTCACACGTTTACATTCTCTGATGGTGACACAGAAGAGGCAAGTACATAACACGCGTTAAACAGGACGAGCGATTATCTTTGTGTGCCGAACGCATGTATTGAATTCTGTGTGTAATTGTTATCTACAGAGAGACGAGTTCAAAAATACTTGATTATGTACTTTTCTTCGCAACTCACTAGGCATGTAATGCAAAGTATATAATTTATAATCTGTGTGTTCATTTGTTTTTGTTTTGTGTAGCATTGATGGTTCTGCTGGCTGCTAATATGTTATGTTCTATATACAATCACGATTAGTGTTACGTTTAGGTATCGCTTACTCACACTTTGCTCTGCTGTGCTCTCGCCTGTAATTTAAAAGCCCAACTACATAACGAATCCACCTATGTGTTTGCGTAAGAAAGGCTTTTTTGCGTGTGATGGGGATGCAGATGTGGATTTGTATATGGACCATTCTTCTGTGAATCTGAGGAGCAAAGTTCTCCTCTGAGAAGTCTGCCAATCCCAATTCCTTGCGACTATTATGTCTGTTCTGTTGTTGTGAGGAAATTCAGTGAGTCGAAATATGTCCTGTCGTGTCCACGTGTAAAATGAGGTTTGTGGAGGAGTTGAGTGAGTTGAAGTAGGAGGAGGCGGCTCACTTTTCCTATCTTTGAGTCAAGCCAATCTTTTCACGCACACACACGTACACGAACCCTGTTCTGTGCATCACTCTTCCACTTACTCATCTAGGTGTGCACAATCCTATAGTCTTACCTAACTTAACTATGTCTTACCTAACTATATCTACATAACTACATATATCTAACATAACTAACTAAGTATATTTATATAAAATATGTAATAGGACGGAACAAAAAGTTTGCACTTTGGTTTAGTTCACTCACTCACAGCAAGACTGACTGTGAACTAATATTTTACCAAAATCCTGCAATAAAAAACAAATATGTAAGAAGGTTAAAATGCATGCACAAGACTCACAAAATAAATATACCATAACGGATAGATATAGAGGGATGGGCTGCATGCATTAGCCCTACGCGTCTTGTTGCTTGTCTTATTCTTACTTTGCATGGATCTGTCTGTCTTACTTTCCTTTACAGTCCTCTTGAGCCTCTATCTGTGAACTTTCATCTCGGATGTCTTGGAATTGAATATGAGTTGTGTTTCTGCTATGTCGTCCTTAGGCTTATCGCTCCGCTACATGCATTTGTGCCTAGCTTCGTCCCTCTGACTAAACCCTAACGTGCATCTGAGCTATCAATAACAATGTAATCCTTAAAACCCTCAACTAATCTTCCGTCTTATTCTCCTCTATCCTGTTTACATCACCATTCCTTATTTTATTGCATTACTCCACTCTTACCAACTTTATTAAACTGTACCTGTCTTCCTCATTTCCTCGGCTATCGCTACTATTCACTGTACTAGTCTTGAAAATAATATGCCCACACACCTTCTCAGGATTTACCTACTTTCACAGAGATCCGGCAGTTTACTCGCTTAGTACTTCCGTATCAGACACTTGTTTTTATTTGAAGCCCCAGATGGCAAATTCATAAACAAATTGGTACAAATAATTAAGCATTGTAAATCATAATGCAATTGTAACCATTTTCATTCGTAAAGGAATCAACGCCATGAATTTTTAAGACTACTTTACACAAGTAATTGCTTTAATGAATATTATTTATGCTCACAATTGTTATTGCTATGCTGCACTACATTTTATTTGTTTCTGTGGTAATTGCTACATGTTAAACGTGTCAAAAAATGTTGTCAAAAATAAATGCAATCTTGTCTTTACTTACTACGGACAAGTACAAAGCCTCCAGTCCTCCTTAAAAGAGGAACTGGATGTAACTCCAAGATTTGCTACAGAATATTCAAAGTAGATGTAACTATCGTGAAAACATTTTTTTAATAATTATTACCACAACTATCAAAAAACCGCTGAAAAAGTTATTTTTCACTGGCAAGATTTTAACCAAATTATTTCACAGTAAGCTTATTATCTTCTGAGTGTACACATGTAATTTAATTGATCATGCAATAATGACGCTACTGTTATAAATGTAAACGTACGTGACATTGTGGCTATTTGGAATAAAATATAAATCACAGATGTAGGCTTTAGCTAGTTTTTTCTGATTTATTACGTTTTTTATCGAGGAATTTCTCTTTATTCGCATTATAACTGTAAAAGCACTCTCGCCCGATCCCTGCACTCAGGGGATAAAAAATATTTATTTACTTTGAGGATTAAATCTGTATAAGTACAGATGCATATACACGGCAAAGTTGGCTGTGCATGTCTCCACATTCTTTTCGCTTTGGCACTGAGTCACTCAGAGCTCTTTAATTAGAAGCAGGTGCTTCTTTTTGGTGCTCTGACTTTAGTTATATCATACATTAACCCAGAGTCTATCGTTTAGCACCTACTTAAGATTAGCACATCATGGAGGCATTAGACATTGAGAATTTGACGTTAGATAGAACCAAAGTGGTATCCAAGCAATTAAGATCCACCGAGGGTGGTAACGACTAACTTAATAATTTTCAGTGTATATTATGCTAAAATATATTAGCGCATCATAGAATAGTATTTACGCAGGGTAAGGCAGAAATATAAGAAGTTAAGTTGATTATCAGTTAGCACCATAACAGTCATAAATTATGTTTGGAGAGGTTTTATCGACCGTTATGCCAAAATATACTACAATTTTAACATTATTCCAGATGTAGTGCCATAACTTAAAAATTATACTGTGCAAGATTAAACGGCAACATTGACCGATATAAAACTGTGGTAACATTATCATTGGGCTTTGGGCTGTTTAGTTCAGGTACTTAGATTAAAAATTATCTGATTATTATTACACGAGAGAGGACAATGATTATGCAATTTATCTTTTTGTGAAAGTCTCCGTCTGTAGTTAGTCGTTACTAACCAACATAGAAATATCTGCTGAAATGCGATATTTAAATTCTACCTAATCTCACCAAACATAATCAGTAAAGAAATGCCAAGAAGTGATGCCCACCATGTAGGCAGATTGTTTTGTAGAAGTAGAATTGTTTTTGTTGTTGCGAGATGTCCTATAAATGTTGTTATGTGTGAATGTATATTAAAACCAAAGATGTTGAGCATTTAATCTCTGTCTTGTAATGCGCCATGCCATGAGCGACCTGCAGGTGGTATTTTAAGTCATCCCGATTCCAAAGTGATGTAAAAGGGACCCGAGAGAAGTCTTCCTGCAATGCACTGTATAATCAAACTGTCTCAAAGCCTTTCTTCCAGACAGTTTTGTTTTTCCTTTCGTTTCCTCTGCTGTGAACAAAGTTTCTGTCATACCTCATCATCATCTTTTCCTCACGAGTCTCACTCTTTATGATATTCTGATACACACAATATACATCAACATAACTTTTTCCGCAGTTGGTTACTCTGCCCACGATGATGCAATCTCTTATGCCTATTCGTATATACATACATACATATACAGTTTGTAATAATATGTATGTACCAATATTACAAACTAACTCCCTTTGCTCTTTACTTTTTAAAGTTAGTTATACTAAAAGGATTTTACGGAAACCAATTTGGAGCGCTATTTTTGTGAAACGGATGTGTTTCTTTGTATATTGTCGTTTGTCTTAATACAATATACAAATGGGGCTACCTGTACGGTGTACGTGCACAAATCCATCTTGAATTGCCTAGACCTACAGCATGGTTAGATGCCTAATTAGAAAAACAAATGTGGGTGCAGGTATTTAAAGGTGAAGTGTATCATAATATTATAATGCAGTGGGAAAGGTGCATGTATTACATATTGCATCGTGGCGAAGAACAGACATAAAGATATATGGGTTTTATCGTTGGCATTGATCAATGCCTGGCTCTATGCAATATTAAAGTAGCAGTAATCTGTCTGTACAACTTCAACGTTATTGTATTATAAATATTTGGGTATGTGAAGTGAAGTGAACTGTGTAATAGGTAATAAAATTCTAGAACGGAACGTAACGACCCCACGGGGCACTGTCAAAGTCACACAACACAGCTCTGCATATAAACCAGCAGTGCTGAATAAAAACTTAGACTTGGGAGCGACCTTATCTTTCCATTACAGTATTGTACATTATTCTAAATTCTAATGCGTGTAAAAGAACCACGGACAGTAGGAATGGGTAGTAGTGAGTTGTAACTGTAACAATATTTACACTGAAAGTGTTTGGCATCTATAAGAGCTATGTGATGGTGTAGTGCGTAAATCTCACGTGTGGTAAGCTACAATAAAACATACGCTACTAAAATTATAAATTACAGGTTTACGCGAGGCTAACCGTTTAGCCCAAGATTCTAAATGATTTTGAAAACGTTAGCTATGGTTAACTTTATTCACTGCGTCGAAAAGAGAATTTAAATGCCAGATGCTATTATGGTTAATGCCTCGCTGTTGGGTGACACAGGAATGAATCTTTCATGCCCCAAGACACGTTCTGTCCTCTTGTATTAGGATAATAACCGAGCTCTAAGCTGATCGAGATTTACTTGATTATTTGGTGGTCTTGGTCCTCGTCTCAGTTACAAGTGTTCCTAATTGCAAATGGCATGACACATGTTCATGCACAGACAAGTTAAAGCAGTTTCTCCGATGTCTTGCCCTATAACATTGCTAATTAGCTATGAAACATTTGCCATCCTATGGTCTCACCATTGGTTTAAGCATCTAGAGACCTACTTATAGTATTATCACTTCATGTTTATATTATTGCAATGTAGTGGGCAGTTTAACGCGTAAATAATATATACTACACACTATACATTACGTCTAAATTTATTTGCATAGCTTACTTACGCTAGTAGCCATTATTTCTTGTTTAACAACTATAGCACTTTAGATAACAATTTTTTAAGTTGCGAGGTGAGGTACCCACACACTTGACAGCCTGATAGACCTACTTACTCACCATAAGGACGACATGATAGAATCTTCCTGTCTTGGTAGATCATATTGTGACAATGCGTCACACCATCTAACACATCATACCATCATGTTATTTCTTCGCAGAATCGATTCCATTTATCCTAACTTATTTATGCGTCGTACCTAAGAATAATGGTAAACAATGATTTTCATTCTCTGGACTTATGGAAAACCAAATGCAAACTAAACTGAAAATATTGAAACCAAACTGATTTCAGTAACATGATGCTAAATAGTTTTGATCCATGTTTAAATAATCTGCAGTTTTCATTTTTTTACTTAATTTAGTAGTACCTACAATATAGATGATAAATTTAGTCCTACTACTAATTACTATAATATTTGTATTCACTAAGTAAATAGGTATCTAACGTTCTTTAATTGTTACGAGAGATTCTGGAGACCATGGAAAGGTACCAATCCGTTCTAAGAAGAACTGAATATGTATAATATTAACTGTATCTGTCATTTTAAGAAAATATCGAAGTATTACGCAAAGCAATTTTTCTGTCAAGAGTTAATCGGATGCGTTTTGCCATTTGAGACATCTCTGAGGAATTGGGCAAATACTACATGCTAACTGAAACATGAATTTCGTTCTTGTTGGCTATATTATTATTCTTTAAAGTACATAAAACCTGCAAATAAGTATATTAACGGACAAAGTTATAGAGACGACACGAACTTGAATGGCAGCATAAAACACAAACGGGCCGAACCTGAAACAGAATAATGTCAGAGATTTCCTACTAGCCTACTTTTATTAACTACTCAGACTACATTTTTATTGTACAGAATCCTTAGCTAAGCTATTATATAATCATACAATTATTGTTTGCCGTATGCTAGTCGGAGCAAAAGTAGCATAATAGTTGATATCTTTTACACATGGTATTATCATCTTAGCGACACAAAAGCATTCCACAAGCATGTCATTATTTATTGATAGTCTATCACTCCGATTATAATTACAAGCATTGCCAACAAAGACATTTAATTGGTGCGAGTATTTCAGTTCTGAAGGCTTTTACAACAATGTCTGTATAATTTTTAAGACTCTATAGCGATTTTTTGATATCCTATTGCATTAGAAAAAAAATTGTTCTCAAAAATATTGGCAACAGCTTTATTTGTGTTATCATATTCATTTTTACCAGTAGGTACTAAGGTTCTCAGGCATGCTTTAGAACTTTCGTGGCGTTCAGGTTCAGGTATTAATTTGTGGTGTGGCTACTTAATATATGTCTGTAAAGCGCTAAGGTGTCGACATAGATATACCCATCATTAGCAACTTCATATTATAATAAGTACGATGACAATATCAGTATTCTTTTATTGCAGCAAAGACAATTGATGTGATAAGATATAGATTCACTTGCACTCAGCGGTAGGCTGTGTCTAATGAATTAAAGAAGACTTCAAGAAAGAAATAATGCTGACATTAGTGAGCATAAAAGTGTCTTAGCTACTGGCACGTACAATAATGGGTGTCAGATATCATCACTATCAGGTTTACCCATTTTCTCACGTGCTGCTTTTGTTTGTCTAAGCTGCATTTGTTTTCGTTGCTTGTTTAGCCCTTTTTATGTTGTAGAGTCGTACATTTACATGATTTACATTAGATTGCTACATCACAGAATCGGATATATTTAGTGCTCAAGATAAATGTATCTTGGACTTTGGATATGGATGGAATGCATAAACTCGGTTGATTGATTTACACTCATTCGACCTGCCGGCGTCTGCCTGGTGCCGTAGAGGAACCCGCTGCCCACGTATAATCCGTATGAGTTTACAGTTTCACTGAACTCTGATAATGACTCTCCGTAGTCTCACTCACCAAGTCTCACATAATATTATAAAAATATACATCTCTTTCTTTGCGAGTATAAACTGAGTGGTTGTCGTTTCCTCTTTAGATAAATATGATATGTATTTTTTACAGTGTAATGAATGACGTAATGTATACATTAACACATTTTATGTGAACCTAATTACTTATCTGTCTGGTTGGATAAACGCACTAGGTACATCTGTACAGCGCATTTATAATAGATAAGCCATTGTGTTACACTGTGCAGTTGTGTCATGAAGTGTATCTGAAATGTTGACGGAAGAGCAATAAACGTTTTATCTCACGTAGTGGCTTCAAATACTACAATTATAAATATAAATGGTTTGCACAATTAATCCTCAGTTCATTTGTCCCTTTGTGCACTACGCAATTGACGACTTACTTTCCTTGGTATCTGTGATGTATTTATATTATTTTTTGCAGTATGATTCCACATTACATGTCAGAGCATTGTGAATTATGAAAATGTGGGTCATTGCGGTAGTGAAACTTACAAACAACGATAACTTACTTGTCACAACTAAGTAAATCTATTCAGCCCGATGCAAAACTTTAAAATGAAGTTACACTAGCCATTCCATCAAGCAGTTGTGTACAAAAAATGAGACAAAGTTTGCAAATGCTCTATATTCTTCATCGTCAGAAATCATCCCACCCAGTTATTTGATATGGAAAGAAAATATCTTTTACAAATAGGGGTTTATTCGCAAGAAATCCAATGTAACATGATAACAAGAAACTTGACTTGACACGTGGGCTGGCGACATGAGAAATCTCAAAGTGTCATCTCTGCTACGTGAATCTCTAGTTATTCTCTGAACCACTTGAAAGTGTATCAAAAGTTCTATAGCTCCAACTTTCTCAGTAATTCTGATCTTTGGCAAAGCCTTATCTTAGCAAGACCTCTGAAAACTACACATTTCGTTCTCCGTGCATTAAAATGTGATCAATTTACTACATCACGATCTTACTACTCCATTGTTTCCAACTCCTGTTCAAACAAACTACGCTAAATTCTCAAACTAGACCTTTTTTACTCAGAAATTTCTAACAGCAACTGATAAGACTACTAATCCCCTGTCTTATTTTACACGTGAAAACAAAAAATATCTTCTATTTCTAGTAATACGTACCTCTTCTGTTTTTCCAAGTAAAAATAATTATTTTTCTCCGCCCTTCAAGCTTATGCAGCTCAAGCAAAGAAGCAAATAACGATACTAAATTATGGATGATGCTCAAATTATCTTAAAAAAATATAGCGTTCTAAAACAAAAAAATCCAAACATTATTTTTTATATTTAAATGTGACCTCCAAGTCTACAGAATCACTTGAAAGCAATCATCTTCCGCTGATTGCTATCTATGCATATACCCACCGCATGGAATGAAGTTGGGAAGCTGTGACTTATCATTGCTAAAAGGTGAAATGTCATAAGCGGCTTTCTCAGTCATTGCGAAATTCCTTATAAGCGGCGGCATGAAGGCTTTTAGTCCGACACCATGAAATGGAAGGAAACGTTAAGTATAATTGTCTCAGATAATTTTATAATGCCATTGCCATGTAGACTGAGTACATGAGTACTAAAATTTTCAGTCTGTGGCAATGAAATGCGACTTTGTAAGCATAGTCATTGATCTTTCACATGGGTTTTGCTAGAGTTGTGGCTGACGGACTTAGTTGTGTATGAAATGTGCATTTTGTTTAAATTGACGTTGACATTTTATTTCACTTTTGGCTTGATTTCATTTCCTATTGTTTTACTGGCACGCCTCTCTCCAACTTAAAGAAGACTCGTCGTGTGTCTTGTTTTTGAATTACACCTGAGTGCCTGTCTGCCGTATCAAATAACAAGGACAAAACACTTACAAGGCTTTTAGGCAATTCTAGATACACTCAATGTGCAGCAAATAAGTAAATACATTGAATCATGTTTCCTGCTTCTCTGAGGTCTTCCCTTTGCATCCTGTTTGCATATGATCTCCCTTGCCTACTTTCGATTTTTGGGTGGAAGCTTCCGACGCTTTGGCTCATACACGAAACATTTAATTTGATTTCATTACTGAAGGGAAAAGATTCAAAGGAAATATTACATTGACATCGACAATGAAAATTATTAAGATGGAGCAAAAGGGAAATTTAATACCAAGAGGAAATGCAATCGAAAATGGCAATAAGTATTTTCATGATTTGATTAGAAAAGGCTTTATGCTAAAGTTAAATGAATGCCGAAATAAAAGACTGGAAGAAAATCATTATCTTTCATTCTTTCTAGATCTGATCTACTTGCCATGGCCATTGCACTCTCATTGCTAGTTTCCTGGTACTTATCTACACTTTGTATTAACAATGCATCTAATCTTGTTACTGTCCAAGTTATTAATTATTACATGGTAAGTATTACAGATTGTATGTATAGACGCTCCATGAAAATATCTGCGCAATATAAGCACAATGGGAATCCAGAAGAGTCGGCAAATGCCCAACCATCTCATAAATCAGTAAACTTATGACAGTAATCATAATCAAAAACTATCAAAAGAAAATTAAAGGGAAATTTATGCTGGGCAATCGTTCTGTACCGAGCTCTGCGTTCATACCTCGCACTCTAGGTATCCAGTTCATCCTCTGAAGAGCCTCTTTCGTTGAATTACATTTTACTTGCCTAATATTAGTAATGGAAACCAAGCACATATAAAATACAATCACAGAAGCTTTCCGATTAACTATGTATAAAGGTTAATGTAACTGTATCTGCAATGGAGCAAAAGGTAGACACCGTCGTTGACACATAATACCGACAATACGATTAATTACATGAAATGTTTGCTTGTAATAAAGTCCAATCATTTCTAGACTCACAACTCGGTCAAACATACTAGAACAATATAATATAACTTAAAAGGAATATAACTTAAAAGGATATTGCTTTTTCCAACATGCCTTTACTCATGGTAATTCTGTCTTGGGCCAGTCGCCAATAATCCTGTTTCAATACTTTCGTCGTTACATTTTCAACCACAACTAAGGACTCATAATGGCTTCAATGGTTACTTTCAATAACAGTCATGTCACTGAAAGTTGGTCACTTTCTTTAAAATTATAAAGAAAATGGCAATTTTTTCTTAGTGATTATCACAAAACAATCGCTACTCATGGAAAATGCAGCGTATTTAATGAATTGCAAATTAAGGAGAGGTTCATATGGGCATTGTGAGAGTACTCAAATGAATGCATTAAAAGAATCCTCTTACAGGTCACAATTTTTCCTCGACTCCTTTCAAACTTTCCTCAAAAGTCGGATTTTGTATTATCAATCGAGTAAGTTCGTTTTGAGTCGGAAGGCAGTCACCATTAATTTTCCCGAAAACTTTAAAGTTGCCAGAAATATAAAATCCAATTATCGAGGAAAGTTTCATAGCAGTCGGTCAAAAATTGTGACCTGTAGGTATGGAAGTATGTAAAGGACTACGCAGACCCATGTCACAATAAAATTTACTAACTATTGAATTACAGGTTGTCTGTTAAACACTATTGGCTATTACATATATTGCCAGTACCTCAAAATTTTTCCAGAAATTTTATTAACTCGGCTTGATACAGATAATTACATTATCTGTGATTTTTAATAAGTAGTATGTAATTGGCGAAGGAAGAAACAATCTTATTATTGTTTAATTATTTGCTTCACACCATCTATGGTAGAAGAATGACTGCTGCCACAAAAAGAAATTCTAAATTCCTGAGACATCTTAGCTATCTACTGTAGTGTATATAATGTAGAGTTGAGAATGACTTTAACTGTTGATTTATAACCATATTATTTAGTTAAGAAAGCCAGGTACAAAACTGAACTGAATATCTGTAGAAAAATGTTTCAGAGATAATAAGTTCGGTTGATTTTGTTGAAAGTTTCTAAATCCTTTGGTCTGAGGATACTTAAAGAGCGTTTATTTGGGTAAAAGATAATTTCTTAGTTTTCGTAAGTTAAAGTTAGTGATAATGTATTAATTTAGGAGGCAGAGTTGGGGATTATAGGCATTTGTTGAGAGGAGTGGGTGTGCAGGAGTGGATTGGCGCGACTTTGGTAATAGAAATTCCATTTGTAAAGTGAAGACCTAGTTTTAGAAGTTTATCTGATTCTCCTGGATTCGCATGTTCTCGTGGAAGAATTTATCACTTCCGCCGCTTCATATTTTTATCGATGAAGCTTTTCTGTCCTCCTTCTTCTCTCGGTGTCCTCACTCCTGCTGACTTGACTGGAGAGAATGTCTGGAGCAGACTCAGGATTCCCACATAAATTTCCGGGAGGTGCCCTGTCTCTCCTGGAACCTGGACTCGGCCGGATCAAAGAACAGTCTGTGACTTTCTCCATCGTTGCTACGTCCCTAAGTAGATACACAGAACTTGATCAAAGTAATACGTAATATGCTGGATAAGTATGTAGGCCTTGGAGGATGTCGTGTAGGTATTCACAATTGTGGGCTGCCTACGTGCAGTTTCCTTCCTTGTCAGGTCAGTCAAGCCAAGAACATGTAGCCCGACACTTCCTCTCTTTTCATCTCTCAACTCGTATTTATATACTTATAAGGCACTAGACGACGAATCTATCTGCAGTGACTCAATTCATTTACAGCCCTTCTCCCTACTCCGGGCAGATACCAAAGATGAGCTACTAAAATGTAAAGAGCATCGTACACTTTTACTTATGTATAAATTCTAGGTAATCTTGTCATGCAATATTGTCCAGAATAAAGACATCTTCTTCTTGATTTGTCTCGTCTCGCTCTCTGGACAAATAATACGGTCGGTTCGGATGTTGGCCCGAGTTAAGTGGAATGCAGACGGAGTGAAATGCATTTAAAAGGACGACCATTTGTGTATATTTGACATTATTTTAGCCAACTTTCTTCGGGGTCCTCCTCCAATGCCCTTTGGTTTCCTCGTGGCGGAGATCTGTTGGAGCTGAGTGCACATCTACGGATTTAGAGATGCAAAGACGATGCTCCTACCTATTGTAGATGCCACAAAGAAGTGAACTATTGCTTTCTCTTTGTCTTAGAGTTTGGCAAAGCTCAGCCCTCTCGAATGAGAACAATTGCACGTAAGTGAACGTCAACGAATTCTAAGAAGGAAGGAAACAGAGGATTTCTTTGAATCTAATAAGTGCCGTGTGTAGTGACTGCATGAGAGAGTTCAGCCATTATCACTTTATCATCCTGAACTTTTGACTCTTCCCCATTTCCATGTATCTTTTATTTATAATCTAATGACTTTGATTCCTGCCGAAAAACACTCTTTTTCTTTCATAGATTACAACACATTCAGTAATCGACTGAGTCATCCCGCAAATTCTTGGCGTGGGAATGAGGGAGTGTTTCTTCTACTTGTTAATGTCATCGAGTAACAAGATTATATAGCTTATCCGCCATATACTTTCAGTTTCAACAGAACACTTCATTGGAAATTGCAATCATATTTGGATGTAGACATGTAGGTATCTATACTTCACAGATACTCACTCGTTCGTAGTATTCTCCTGGCAAGACTATCCTCCATCCACTTCAACCCATATGTACCTGACATTTCTATTCAAAACTAGTAGACGACGTTAAACTTAGGATTACCTAACGTTAATTAGATGTTCCTTCCACTTCACTTGGACTGATATTAATGTACCATGTTAACTAGAAAGGAAACAATATTTAGTTTTTCTTATTACATTACAGAAAACACCTTATTAATTGCGCAAATCAGGTTTACATGAGTAAGGTGTCTGGCTCTAGAGTCCCAGACAGTACACATCACATCACAGTATAACACTTAATCATTACTCAAACCAGTTCATCTTCACCATTTCTTGTGATCAAATTGCCACGATTTGCAAACAAGACTCACCATTGCAGACTAGGGTACCGGTACCTGACATTTTACATGCATTTATATATATTCACATTTGTTCTTCCTTGTCTATGTTGTGCGCTTCTCTATAAATTATAATAACATGTAAAATTATGTAATATACGAAATCCTAGTTTAGCTTGTGAATCGCAGTGATGCTATTGATTGTGGATTAACGTAGTCTTAAATATACATTAATAATGTGGATGCCTACAGATTGTTCAGCACAGATTTAGCAACTACAACTGAATTTTGTCTACCGATTGTGATCTCATTTTATGATTAATATAGTAGATGTGTGTTCAAGTGATTTCTAATGACTCCATGATCTAATCTGTCACCAACCATGCCCAATTTGTCCAAAAAGTTAGCCCAAGCAAACCTAATGAGACTTTGTAGCTATACGGTGTACATACCAACAAATGTGTATAGGTACATATTTTCATGCACACTGAGAATGAGACAGTCGTAACTTATTTTTTACGACGAATTAAATATTGGAAGAAGAATTCGGCGAACAAGTGGTATAAAATAATATATGGAATCCATTCACAGAATATACCTACACACTTGAGCAGACTTATCGTTTTAATTCAGATCGAAAGATTTGAGTGTGGGAATATCAATCTAAATAAATTATTCTAACTAAATCCAACTAAGTAATACGGACTTTAACTGGGTATTATGTGGTTAGGTTTCGATTGGAGTAGTTTATGTAACATCCCAATTCTGAGAATTAGCATATAATATGCAGTTAGCAGTTTGAAGTTCAATTCAGTCAGAATCAGTAATTCTGCAAACTTAAGCACAAACCTCTTGAACAAAAATAAATTGACGAGAATGGCGAGGCTGATTCTGATAAGGTAGCTCACTGGCTACTCTTGAACACAGACAGACATCGTTGCAGGAGGCTTTTCTTGGGGTTTTTTAGCATTGAAGAAGTATATGCCCATAAGGCGAAGGGAAGACAACTTCCTCTGAAACAGAGTTAACAAGAATTAATTTACACGGCAGTCCAATCAAGTTGTTTGCTACTGTTTCCAAGTAATGCTAACGAATTCTTAAAAAACAGCTCCAATTAAACGTGCTAATTAAAGAGCAAGTCTCTATTCATTAATACTTGTCGTCGTTTTCCACTGGATTGGACTTAATTTCTATATAGCAGCTCTTTGTTGATTGAATTGGGTAAAATGATAATTATTCAACCATGATTAATATTTAGGAGTACTAACTCTTATTAGTGTGATGCATCTTCTCTGTCTCTCTTTCTGTGTTAACTTTCTAATGATTTTATGACTATCATGGAACGGGAAAACGTTGTGTATCTTGGGAAAAAGCCTCGACTGCTATTAATACTCATAAACACACCCGTTATTCTATTAACTCAAATTTATTGAAGTTCCTGATGTGATAGCACTTTGAAAAATAATAATTAAAAATTCCGTAGTTTTACTTTTTTTCTTAGTGATTATTAGAAATTATTAAAAATTGCTAGTATTGAATATTTTAAAGTATTTTAATATATAGATAGACAATATCCTACCGGATATTTGGAAGCTTTCAATAATTCAGACAAATTATTGCAAATTCTAACAATTAGATTATATTACTAGCTTTTGACCTTTATGCTCCTTGTGGTCACATTAAATTTTCATAATTTGTAAATAACAATGCAAAGAATATAATTTCGTAATATTTCGACGTTTAGTGTAGCTTGTCAAAGAAAATTTTGTGATCAATATAATTCCATCACTGACCTATATAATAAGATAATAATTGTGTAGGCCAAAATGTAAATTTGTCTTTCATAACATATTTATTGATAATGTCAGCTTTGGGATAAGATTTCTTCGTGACTCATTCTAATCTGACAATATACTACCAGCTTGGTGACTTCTTACCGTATGCTAGCCCCGAAAAAGGGCATGGCCTACACCAAGGAAAAAATCGGGCAGTTTACCAAATGAGTTTTTACAGCAACATGTTTTTATAACATTCGATACTTTGGTAGTTGGTTCTTTTACAAAACAAAGTAAGCAAATTTTTTAAATCGGACAGCTTGCATCAAAATGAGCATACTACTAATATTCTCATCATTTATTTTATTGAGACTTCCAAAATAGAGCAAACCCAGGGTTGGGCAAGGCCATTTTTAAAGCCAAGTACATTTTTGAAACCTTATACTTTTAGCACAAGTATTTTATCTTTTAATGGTAAAAGTGGCATTGTTTTCCGTAAATATTTTTAAGTACACGGCTTATAGATGTGCATAAAAAATACTAAAAGTGTTAAATTGCACAAGGAAAAGTTTTCTACATCTTTGACCTACAAATGCCAATTTTCATTACGTTCGTGCAGCAACTTCAGTTGTGGCAATTAAAGGTGAGTACAGATGCAATGTCAACAGTAGCGAGAAAACTTATAAATGGGTTACAACGTGCGTACAGTTTGTAAACGAATGCTGATATGAATATGTACCTCCATCAAATTGATTTTCTCACCCTTTTGTGCCGTAATTATTTACTTTCCTCCAACCTTCACCTAAAATTTAAGTCAGACGCGTATAAATGTAAATAATAAATAAAGCGTCAGTAGGACAGCAAATAATGTCGCAATATCCATAGTTATTAAGAAAATAGAGTAGTAGGTCTTTATTTGTTTCCGTTACGATTTGTTGTAGATTGATTAGTATGGGTCCAATCGCTCAATAAAAATCCGTCTAGTGAATGCTATAAAGTAGTCACGTTTGTTGAGTTAAGTGTCTAGGAACAACTAATAGGGGTTCCTCACTCAGTTGAGAAGCTTACGTCAACGGCAGTGGCATTATCACTGCTACTATCAGGAACCAATTCCAGTGCATTGGTTTGCATGGCCACACTTATTAATAGTAGTATAGGTATGTAAGTACACATTCTTGCAATTTATTTAGCTATATGTAGAACTAGGTCCATTTATGTAGGGTACATGTAGTCCATTTTGATAGGTTGAAATCGTTAAATGAATTGGACAGGGTGAGTGGCAGTGCCAATCAGGGAAATGAATTGAGTGGAATACAGAACAGTTTCGGATAAAAGTTAAGACGTCTGTATCCGAAAAGTGTGTCTGTAGCTGGTGTAAAGCCTTCGATGTAGATTGAGCGATTGAAATATAAATGAAGTGTGATAATACTATTACTTTAGTTGAGAGAAAGTTAGACGGGACAGGACGCATCAAATCAAGGAATTGGCAAGGAGCTTTGCTGGAGAATTGCTTGAGCAGTAAACGGACGAAGGAAAAGTGCAATTGACTGGCAAGATGAGCTGTGCCCTCCTATAAACTACCAAGTTAACTATATTCAAAGAATCTCGTCGGGAGAGTGCAATATAATATCTTGTGGGACTAGGATGCAATGTAAGTATAACTCTGCTGCCTACACTCAAGTGCACCTACCTAACCCTTACTGCATTAAGTACAGAACAACAACAACAATATCTAGACCGTCCCATTCCTGCTGACAATATACTACAATATTATTATACTACTACTGTGCAGACACACACAGATATCATGTACATACATATATTATAGACGGACAGTCAAGAGATTATTGGAAAAACACTCGGTTGGCTTTCTTTTACTTTCTCTGTCTTCCACGGCTAAGATTGAATTGAGTCGAATTGGATTTTTAGAAGAAAGCGTAAGAAAGTGGGAATTGCCCGATTTTCTCTTCCCTCTAACTGCTCTAGTCACACTGAGACGCTCTACTTAGTCGGAGAAGAAAGGCGAGTGGGTCTTAACCCATCCAGACCACGTACGTGCAGATATATGTGTAATAGGAAGTGCTCTTCCTACAGCTTTCTCAAATTGTTCTGTATGCGTCTGTCTGCCGAACATATTTTGATATATACTTCTTATGCGGCTTTTTGTATCAACTATAGCCGCAGTTAGTATTCTGATCTGTGTGCAATGGTATACGGCCTATAAAAACAAAGGGACTGAACTGATTGAGTTATGCAGAGCTATATTAGAGTCACGCTGACTGAACAGATAACGCATGGAGTCTGTAAACTACTTATTGTACGTACTTACTCCGTGGCTGTCTCTTTACTTGCACTAGGTTACTACATACATCACGTAGTCCTAGAGTAGTACTACATTAATACATCTTTGCTACTAAATATATGTATCACGATAAGAAACTAATATGTATCAAGATAAGGACTAGATCTGTTTCCTGACTACTACAATATCCCAGTATTATATAATAATGCTACGCCAGTAGTGCAGTAGACGTCGTATACTTTGCAGATAAGTCGAGAGTTGTTGGCTACGGGTATTGATATGTAGTTGTAGCTTCGTGCAAAGATGTATGTTTATATGCTTTCTTTATTCCCTCTTGTGTTCTACTCACTCACTCGCTACTTTTTCCTACTTCCGTTATTTCCCTCAGCATTACCTAAGAAGAGAGCTACAGGGTTGACTTCAATATCTCGCATTGTGCCTACATTTCATCAAATGAAAATGGAGTCACCCTGTGGGACTCTCTGTGCGAATTTCAAGTTTTCATTTCCAAATTCTTCTTGCTCCTTGAATTGCTTATTTAAACGAAAGTCACGTCAACCAAAGTAAACTAGCTGGCTCCGGCTGGCGCCTTTCTTTCAAGTGAGAACTTTCCTTTTACGTTCAATCTTACAGCTGCAATCTAATGCAATGAAATGCAATGCAACGGACAACTCAAAACCTGCCTCTCGTCTTAACTCGATTTTATTTTCGTTATAGTCACTAAATCCGACTCTCTCTGCTAGTCACCCAAACCATGCCTAGCATTAGGGATATTATACACTGGAGAAAGTAGGCCAGGCAACATTTAACGATAGCTCTACCGTAGGGGTAGTAGACAAGGCCATTCTACATATACAAGTGTATAATACACTCTGTATGTATCTATAAGCATTAGTTGGTGCCTACATAAATACTCTATAGCGGCTTTCTCGGTGTGACAGTACGGACACACCTAACAACCGGCAGACCAAACAAGCAAAGAAATGAAGGATCAACGAACCGAAAGCACTACGCACCTGGATTGTCTTTCTCTCAACAAAGTTCTGCCACGTCCTGCTATATCTACGTGTGAATGTATACAGCTACACAGGAATTGTAATAATATATGCAATGCACACACACAGAAACGTATTAAGCAAGAGTAATAAGCCTGCACTATGTGCCTGTATTTACTGGTATGCATAGATGCTGCTCTTTGGTACAAATACAAGGATTAGGAGGACAGACACAAAATGACATGTAAATAAGGAGTAGAGATTCGAGTAAACATTCACCTTAGCATTTCCTTATACCTTGCTATAGCCGATGACGACTGGAGCTTTTTATCTGGAATGACGGCGACTGTAAGTGAGTCACCGGAAAGAGCCCAGAAAGCATTTCGAAACTTAGGATCACACCGACAGGGCGTATATTACTATTAGAGTTAGCCCTGGAGCTTTTGTTAGGTCGGTTTGTACCTTATGACTTTACACCATCCTTTAGCACTGATACTAGGAAGTATATGACAAACGCAAAGTTTTACGTAACTTAGGTATCTATTATAAGAAAAGCTTAGACATCTACTTATTGCCGTATAAACCTCTGTAAGCCGAAAACAAACACCTAAGTAAGGCATTCCAATTTCCCTGACCTGACTCCCGTTGGCTTAGTTAGCACATCTTCTCTCTTCCTCTGCATTTTGACTATCTTTGCCTACAAATGAAACATAAATGCTTTATTAAAGCCTGGCATCAAATACGAATCAGTCTCTACATAAGGATAGATGGAAATTTTAATTCAACATAAACGCCCACAGTAGGAACTCAACCCTACTATTTCAGCACAGAGGGAAATGAGGTTGAAAAATTGGAAAGTTAACAGTCGAGGATTTACTGGCGTATTTACGGTAAACTCGTGCATAGATAGTATCTATCTCTTAGAGCTATACTCCATTCGATCTAAGCAGAATAGCGTTGCTATCTTTTATAATAACCTTTTCATTGGGAGTGGAGGAGAGGCGGAAGAGAGACACCACAAACACTTAGAACATCTCAACTCCATTGGGCCACTTTCACTGAAATGTTCCTCGCGACACTTTCTCTTAATAGTTTTCACCAACCACTCCTCTCTCTCTCTTTTACAGCCTTTCCTCCTACCAGTCTCCTAAAGATGCTATGCATCCAATTCGACTTACTATTGTTCGAAAATAATCCTCGGCGATATTTTATAGGGAGCTCTAAGTTCAACCAGATGTATAGAGCACTTCGATTAGTAGCCACTATTACTATTTGCTTAGGTATACAGTAAATTTCATCTTCTACTACCTTTTGAGACTTCACTTACTTTCATTTCACATCCTGCACAATCAGCATCAGTATAGATAAGAGAGATTGCTATGAAAAGCGTCGCCATTTGATAAAAGCCCAACATAACAATTTAGAGTTTCAGAGTTTCATCGAACCCAAGTAAAATAATAAAGGTGTGTAGCATTAATTAAAAAACGAGTCAATTGCGATATCTGTAAAGACTTCTAGAAAATCAAATCAGGTAATTGTCTGCCATTGACTCCGTTTTATGTCGTCATGCATTTCCAGATTCTAACATTTGGCTTTTAACGACTGGAATTATATTGTTCTAGTAAACTGGAGTATTTGTGTGCGTAAATGTAGTTAAAGTGGTTTTTAGTTTCTGGATACGCTACAATGCACGGCTACAGAAAGTCTAGGAATAAGTTGATGCCAAGGATAAAGCAGGGAGAAACTCACGAAATCGCCGCATGAAATATCCTGCTGTGCAATTCGCTTTTTGTGACTCCACGGAATTCTCCCAGCAGCAACCGTTAAAAACAAAACAGAAATCTCTCCGATTGTCTTTTCTGCATTTGACTTCCATCGCCCTCAATCTCAAGCTAGTAGGAAATAAAGTTTACGGCTGGTCTTCAGAGAACGTTTCTACTTTTCCTAGCTAACTATCTGGAGCTACCTACATTATAAACATTGTATACCTAGGCAAGCATTTATTACGTTCGATGATGCTGAGCTTGGAAGGATGCGACTAATAACTAAAAGCATTTTGGGCTGTTTTACATTGTACAATGTTTGTATCATTTCGCATCGGCCTAGAACTACTATTCGTAGTAGTGGAAAAAAGCTGGCTATTGATTGTGAGTTTACTGACTCTCCCTAACTTTCGTTTCCTTTAATATTCACATTAAAAACATGCATATGTACGTCCTGGTTGAATTGTAGTTGAGATTTTGCAAGGGAAATGTAGTATAAAAAGAGGGACTCATAGTTCATTTAAATGTATCCTATGCGCTGGTATCATTTATATTTCATCCTCTTACGTGACATTTCTCAGACAATGCTCGTATAAATGGGGATTGTTAGACTAACTAATTCTTATTGTTAGTCTTGACTTGACTTCAGTTAAATAGAGAACCTTTCTATGATTACTACGACAATTCAACAAAATGGGAAAACTTTGTTACGCTAGCTTTCCCATTACACATATACATAAATGCATACATATGCCGTGTAAGCTTTCTTTCTCCTTTCCTTTGCAATTCACAAAGTTGGAAGAATAAAGGGCAATGACAGCAAAAACTTTTAGAATGGGCTCCCCATTGCTCATGTTAATGTTTACTTTGAATTTTTACTGTTTGCTCTTGCTTTGTTCTGATACCCGGGCTATTATTCCGGTACAGACATACCTGCTCTCAGTTATGCTATTTCTGTCCATGTTTTATGCAACTTCTGATCGTACAGGCACAGGTAGAACGCGGACACGCAACGTGCGTCCTTAAACAAAACATAAATGACGAGGTATTATGATGACACACATAAATGTACATATAGTCAAATATGCATTAGAGTGCCATAGCCTTACTCAAACTAAGCAAACAATATTTTTTAATGCAAACCCTTAATATTTTTAATAAAATATTGGCGTTGCAAGACTTTTGTACTGAAGACCTTGACTATACAAAGACAACTAATTATTGAGTCATGTAATGCGTTTTGGCATGTTTGTATTCCACCTGCAGGTCCGTAATTGTATTATAGTGAGGGTGGAACAGCTGCTGGAAAGAAAGCAATTTATTATTGGCAACTGCTCCAACCACAACAATATCAGAGGCAATCGCACTGAAATGTAGCTATGCAGAAAACAAATAGCCGTTTTCCAGTAACACATTAAATGTAAGGAATTGCCCCGTTCTTAGGGATATATTATTGAGAGAGTGGTGGTTGGCATCCTAGATAAGTACTTGTGGAGTGAGATGCACACACACACACATAGTAATGTTATATAACTGAAAAATGTTTTTGTCGTAAAGCATGCCAGGAGGAGTGCAATGGATATTCATGGATATATCTTTCTGCCATAATGCACTATCGCCGGGCCACAATAATGGAATAAGCCCCGAGTTATACTGGCTGTATTTATAATGTTGAACGGATGAGTGCGTGGCCTACTTGAATAATCGTATGTGCCAAAGTGGAGGAGCTCAAGAGACTTCGATGTACTTTCCCTGACTCAGCATCTCTTTTCCTCTGTTATTCCGGCGTTTTCGAATGTGATGTGGCTAACTCTACTTTGCCAACCACTACTGCATCACTTCCATGGTGTCGTTTGTCCCTACTTCTCTTCTACATTGCTTACATATCTCCTTTATTTCCCCGTCCCAATGCACAATGCACACAAACACAACGTGGAATCCTTTCCTACTTATTTATCTCTATTACCTATAGCAATATCCAAAATGCAAATTCTGTAATGTGGGTGGCTATCTAAATACACATAGATAAGTACGCGTGTTTATATGTTGCAGTCAGTATGTACATACAGTCCTTATGTATTTACCAGTCAGTATCTATAACGACAATGTCTATGCATTTACCAGTCAGCATGTACCCCTGGCCTCGTGGAAACCAATTAATACAACAGAAAAGGTAACATGCAAGAGGTTCTTAAAAGTACTTGGATAATAATCTCACAGACCCTCATCAAAAGCGCTGATTATCTATGTACATAATGCAGCGCTTTTGATAATTCGCCGTTTTCATGAAATCACAGAACATTCCCATTACGCCAGCTACTATAGTATCGCAGCTTTAATAAAGTGGGGGTTTAATTAAGTACATAAGTGTGTACTAAATGCCAGATATGCTTTAAGTATGTACTCAGCAAAGCATATTATACAATACCAACTATTACCACTTATTTCGACAGTTATAGTACCTACACACCAATTCAAAATTAATGCCCATGAGCAACACCAAATTACTCTAGTACACTAATATAATACTATTTGATGCTATATATATGTATTAGTATTATATTCTAAATAAATAATCAATGATTTTGATCAAATTAAAATGCTTAAATTAGCAGTCAACTTAACTGCGTGTATAAAACAGAATTATATGTTTATGTTTAGTGGAGACATATCTGTATATATTCTTTCTATCAAGATAAATAGTTTGTGGTTTCCACAGGTTGAGGTGCATATTCTATTGGCTGATAAAAATGTATGGACTCTGAATGTGCATACTAACTGCAACATCTGTGTTACTACGAATAATATCCTGGTAACAATAGGAATACGACGGAATTTGCATATCATTCTTACTGTATCTTAAGATGTAGACCCAAAGATATTAGGTAAAGTAAAATGCAAGGAGATGGTTTGCGTTAAAGTCTAGCTTTACTCTCCTGCTGGTTTGTCTATTTATTCTATAAGTATTGCACAATAATAGCATTCACGTACACGTATTCTGCAGCCAAACCTTTCATAGGTCTATTCCTTTACACTTTTTGGGAATGTACATCTACTGCGGGATCTAAAATGAAACGACTCCCACGTACATGTATCTACATGTATTCACATCATTTCTTTGTAACTGCATCAGTACATCTAATATGATTCCTGACTTTTACTATTACATTTGACAGAGATTTCAAAAGGTGGCCCGCGCTTTATGTGCAAAAATGTTGAATGCATATGTTACAGTCAGTTTGTACAGTTGGGAAGCTTATACACTTACTAGTA
>JABASH010001337.1:0-27283 GCA_019776445.1 Tomocerus maximus | reverse complement strand
GAGGGTACATCCATGCGACCTTCCTACTTGGGGCCAGAGCGCGAGGGTTTGTGGCCATCCCTGATCAAGTAATTAATAGTAGTGATCGCTAACCGACCAACCCTCCAATGTAGGTTTCATACGGGGCCCAAAATACAAACTGAAATTCATCCGACGATAAAGAAACACGTGATGTTCCTTAATCGTCGGCTAAATTTCTTGAGCTTGCCTTGTTGGACTTTTGGGCCCCGTATGAAACCCACATTGGAGGATTGGTCGATTGGCGGTAGTGATCAGACCAGACATTCTCGACCTCGGTTTTACCTTTACCACCATTTCTCCTTATCCTGTTTTCCCTTTTCGCTCTGCGTTCACAATCACAACCCATTCACAGTAGTATTATGTAATCGCCCCATTTTTTTTAAGTTGGACGTAGGACGGTAAGGACTTATGTAATTCAACCAGGCAGGTGTAACCAGCCGGCTATGGTCACGGACCATCCGGTTGGACACAGCTTCCACATAGCTATATATTGGTATCACCATAGCTGGCTACATTTACATCAGTCACTGCAAGGTTAATATTACCCGTATTACATACGCTTTACCAGAACCCTGGTCCACTGAGTCCACTCCAGACTTCTACGGAACCGGAAGTACCAGTCTGGAACGGCATTGTGGATACTATTCATGTTTAAATAGCAGCAGCGATCTTGCATAATATAATAGTGCGCGCGCAGTGTCAGTAAATGCGCGTGGCTTTTTCGCTTCGCTTTGGTTTCGCTTGGGGCTTGACGAAGGCGAAGCGAAGGTATTGCCTTGCATAATTGCATCTTCCTCCTGCATATATACATGGGAAAGAAACGAAAACAATATTAGAACCAAGAACGCCCGGCGCCCCCGACACAAATGTCACAATACTGCAGACTGCAGAGAGCTTGCCCTGGCCCTGTTCGCTGTTGCCCAAACCCAAACCAATAAAATTGTATGCCGTTCTTCTGATTGCCTCGCCCAGCCTTCTTCTATCTACTCTCTGTAGTCGCCATTTTTGCTCTTCCCGAGGAAAGCGAAGCGTCGCACTCGAACTTAGGATTTTAGATAACCAACTATCAAAATTTTATTTCTCTTCATTCTTTCCTTCCGTTGTTGTTCATAATTCACTAGATAAAAATCGTTTATTGATTACCTACAGAATTTAATCAGTGCTGAGCATAGTAATTTATTTGTACTCGACAAGATTTTTGGTCCGAAAGCATTGCGGTCTTTTCGTCGCTGAAAAAGCAGTTTACACTTCACACAATTCTCAGGATTACTTCAATTTCAATTTAAACAAAACAAGAAGATAGTTTCAATCCATCCATCTGAATCAAGATCTGAATTGGAGATCGGATAAGTAAACAGTTACAGTAGCGAACAGCTGACACTGACGGCCTAATCAATATAGAAGTCTCCAATTGAGGGTATTTCTAATATTTAAGCTTAATAAATTATTATATATAAATATAACACATAAGTATTATTGCTTGCTACGTGATATAGCCATTTGTGTGTTGTGTCATGTCAACTTTAAACTCATTTAAGTCATAGGAAACATTATCTGAAACAACGTTACACAGTCAATATACAATGACATTGACAGTTTTCATTAACATATTCAATATTATTTATGTGACATGGCATATAGTGGTTGTAGTTTTACGAGACATGGTTAAAAGTGTTAAAACTTTAAGTAATTGTTGAATTATTCTTTTCTTCCGATATAGGTAACAGACAAGGACAACGACGACGGCAACTGAGTATTCTATTATGATTACACCAACTTTAGCAGTCATGAAAATACAGGAAGTGGACTGAATCGTTGAAATTGCAAATATTCATATTAATGATAAACTTATCCACATAGTTATTAATTAATAAGATGGCGGCGTCTCAGCAGTTTTCCTTAAGATGGAATAATTATTCGCATCACATCACTACCACTTTCGATGATCTCAGAGCGGGAGACGAACTTACTGATGTGACTTTAAGTTGTGAAGGGAAGCGAATTAAAGCTCATAAAATGCTCCTATCCGCTTGTTCCGTGTATTTTAGGGACACGTTTCGGGTAAGACCTGAGTTGACATTTTTTCTAATGTTGGTATTTGTGTTTTCATTTTTTCAACATTGTGATGATTTTTTTTTAATTATAGGAAAATCCGTGTAAGCATCCCGTAATAATTTTAAAGGGAGTTACTTACGTTGATCTTCAGGCGGTAGTGACATTTATGTACAATGGTCAAGTTAATGTTACTCAAGAAAGACTACCTTTTTTTCTCCAAACTGCGGAGCTCCTCCAAATCAAAGGACTGACAGATATGAATGAAAAGGATGAGAGCAATGCAGTAAGTTGCTATATACTATATAATAACATATATTTAGTTCCATACTAAAAGTTTGTTGGACCTCAAGTAGTTTTGTCATACGAGTTTTTTTATGTATGCCTAACACTACTTAATATTTGCATATAAATGCTAAGAGTTAAGGTGGGAATATTATATGTATTTTTTTGCATTTTTGCTACAGAATAGACCACACTCATCCACTTTAAGCACAAATACTGGCAGTTCGCCTGCTGTTCCACATACCTCTAGTTTAGATTCCACCATAGAAACTCCTGAAATTACGTCACGGTAAGTAAATCGGATTTAAAAAGTTTTTAAAAAGTTATGAGTTAAATAAGGGCTTTTTAGCTAAAACATTCATTGTAATGTAGGCCTCCCACCCCCAAAAGAAAACGATTTGCTATGACAAGCCAAAATACAATCGAGCCTTCTCCATCGACGTCTAGTATGGGTCTAATTGGATTTACCTCTCAAGCGTCTTCAGCTGTGATTTCAGGGGGCACTGTGGGACATGGAAGCGGGGTAGGCAACGGATTAACTATGTCTTGTCCAAGTATTACTAGTGTAACTGGAAGTGGAGGAAGCACCAGCCTTATTAACCCTCATTCTGTTGTGATTCCCCCTGACTCTAATTCCACCGACACTTTTCCTGGAGGGGCGTTAGTAAAATATGAGGACGATGATCTTCCGGACGATGACGATTATGATAAAAACGACATGTCAGAAGATAACGATAATTCTGTACAAGATATTTTGGGAAATATGGAAACTGGTGCATTAGGTAAGATAAAAAATATGTTCAATTTGTTTGACTAGCTATGCTACTCTAATAAACCAATGGCCAATAGACTATTGGTTGGATTGGATATATGATGCTTAAATCATCGATAGGAATGTTTCTCTAAATTGTATAAAATTGGCTATTAACGCATTATGATTAGATGTACAGGGGATGTAATTTATGATTCCCCTGCGTCAATGCCTATTATACCAATTTATTCGATTTATTGTTTAGTTTATTAATTTTTAGTGTAGTGATCCTAGAAGAGCACCAGTTTGACACAAAAAGTTATTTAGTCCGTCAGCCTATCAGGGTAATTTTATACTCTGCTTGTATAAAATAGTATCTTATTTATTTAATACTAGTTATAAGCAATTAATTAACAGCTATTGATCAATTTTTGAACTAAATATAACCAAGAATAATTATAAAGCTAGGTTGCTTTAAGAAGGTTAAGGTTAAAGAAGGTTAGGCTGAGTCGTTATAAAGACTTGCATTTAGTTGAATTAGGACTAAATGTAATATTATGATATTATAATGTGAGTAGCGAATACTCAATTTAACATTATACTTAAGTTACGTAACCGTAACTGAAATCGTCACAATGTTTTTTAAAATTGTTGATGTGTAAAATACAAAATACGATAGCAGAGTTAATATTGGAATATTTTCTTAGTTGGAGATTTTAAATATAATGGAAATAAAATATTTAACAAACTATCAGTTTGTTAGTAGGTTCAATTATTAGTGGTTACATATTCTGATAGTATGTTATATCCTTCAGCTGATCAGAGCGAATTTAATAATTAGCTTAAATAGCTTAACTATTAACAAATTCCAAGTACAAATTGTCAGCTACATTACAATGCGTATAGGTTAATGACTATTAGTCTAGTCTAGAATAACTACTGTATTACTTATCACTGTTTCATATTTTTGGGCTTCTAACTCGAAGGTCGAAGGTTATTCTATCTAATCTAGCTAGGTAGTTGCTGTGCTAAGTGATAATTCTGATAATTGGTTATTCAATATTTCTATATGTACACATTTTCCTTATAGACCAAAAACGCATTAAATGGCTTTTCTGTTTCTGTTGTAATTAGTGTATGTACTTATGTACATATAAATTATCAGCGAAGTTAAAAAAGTTTATACTATTTCCTAAGTCAACACTGCACTGCTGTATTATTTATAACTCAGTTAAAGTTTTAACTATTAGCTTCTGCATCCTCATCCTCCCTCACCCGTGTCACATCAGATTTTTAGTGGTATTCGGGGACACTTAACAATAATTGTGGCCTGTAAATGATAGTTAATAGAAACGTTACACATGTTAATTCTAGATATTAAAAGTGTGTTAATGGTGTTCGCCTACTTAATATAGATATTTATTAGTATTTAGTTAGGTTATTTACTTGATTGAAATGTTCTCGTTAAAAGTCAATACATCTATTCTTATTATGCGTATCTAAAATACCTACGGGGGTATTATTTAGCCTTTCGAATTCGAAGCTTTACCTTTTCTTTGCTGTGGTGTGGTAGTTGTTCGGTTTCAGTGCAGTTAAAAGGGAAAACTAAATAACAGTTTTAAAAAATTACTTTTCCGAAGGATCGATTGTGAATATGATGAGTCAAGAACGAAAAATATATTGTGAGAAAATGAAAAATGGAAGGGTCTGTGGTTCGTTACTAAAAGAAGTTTATCGTACATCCACAAGGAAAGGCAGTTGTGGTGGTCCTGAAAAAGTGGCTTACAAGAGTTTGAGGTGCACCGGTCCTGGTTGCCGAACTTATAGAAGCTTGAATAATTTATTTTGAATACTTGTGTTTGACAAATTGACATTGCTACATCTACATCTTAAAATCGGAATATTGTAACTGTCCTGCCTGATCACGTTCACTTCTTCTACTTGTAAAAGTATTTACGTTTGTTAGCACTGAACTAATTGGTTAGTTATAAATTTTTAATAAATGCAGTATCCCACGATTTCCAGTGTTAACAATGATTAGCTGTGGTAGTTAATGAATTGACAATGTCTAGTTTCCACTGTTTAACTGTGGCAGGGAATGGCAAAAAATTAGCTTTATGAATGAGATTTGATTTAACTTATAAGTTACTAAAAGCTCAAAACTGTTTCACGAATGCTGACAATGTACAATATTAGATGTATTAGGTGAACGCGAGAATGATGAGCTGGCGCCTTTCCGTCTTATGCTGTTAATGACAAAAAAGCTAAACCCCATTGAACCAATTGAAAATGCACAGCCAGGTGTGGCTGACGGAGAAAAAATCTTCACTGACACATTTTTAGAGAAAATTTATGGGAAAAAGTGTCGAGATGTTTACACTCGGGAGACTTACGTCAGTTTTCTAAATAATGTGAAGGATATTAAATGCCGAGTTGAAGTGGGGCAGCCAGTTTCTGCTTACGAAAAACAGTTGGTTAGCAGATACGTAATAATTAAAATCCCAGGTTCAGGTGCCAGTGGTGATGCATTAAGCATGAGTGAAAGATTGTTTCGCCTTACTAAAGACTCGGATTCAAATCGGAAAAAGTCCCGAAATATGTTATTGTGTGTCACCCTAGAGGAGACTTATGCAATTCTTCATATGATCCATCTTTGGACTGGACATAAGGGAAGAGATCGTTTAATTAAAGAGGTGAATTCCAGAGGATATGTTAACATAACCAGGGAAATGATAGAAACATATTTGACCTATTGCTGTGTAGACTGTCCAGGTCGAAGACGACTACCCTTTAGCAAAGGACATTCCTCTAGTTTAGCAGCTGGTCCAAGTAAGGATTTTTGCCTTCATTTGCATATAGCCGTTGGTTAATAGGATTGGTCCAGAATGAGTAGTACCAGTCTTATAAAATTTCATTTAATTAATTCGCAGGTGAGGGCGAAAACCCTAACAAGGAAGGCATTCTCCCTTATCTGCCTGAATCTTCCCAAGATCAGTTCACCATTGAATCTCATTCGTCTATGTGAATGTACCCTTTAAAGTAGTCTCTTTATAAAGACTTTCTATATACTATTATTACATGCTCTGTCCAAAAATTATTTTTTTGCAAAATATTTAAAAATGATGTTAATGTTTATATTCTCTTGTGCACGGTTAAACTACCTATTAAAGTCCTTATATATATTTGTTCCTGAATAATAGTATTCACATTGACTTGCTATCTTGAATCTTGATCCTGTAAACGTAGCCATCAAACATGGAAAAGTTTCGTAGGTTGAGATTTTTGGGTTGTCTAGTTCTAGTCTTTGAGAGGTGCAGTGAAAATAGTTGGTCATTATTTTAGTATTTATATAGTTATATCATAGTTCAGATAGATCATGCATTTAATATTTCAAATTCTTAATTCATCCAATCTTTCCCAGCATATTTAAGTTAACTTATTTATTAGTGATAGCTTTAGCCCGCAAATATCAGTATTATTTATTCATTTCGTGGGAACGTTGTCGCAAAGGTCACGGCTCGGTGTGGTGTGTGACGCTTCTTATTGCTCGTAATAGTCATGTCATATCATAAGTCATAACTATTAAACAGACAATAATATATTACCATTACCCTTTAGAAACACAGGCCTTGTTATGTTGGTGTAGGCTTCAAAATATTATAACGTTTATATTCTTTAATTCGTTTTACACGTTTGAGTTGGAAATTTTTATGTTGGTCCCTTAGAAGGCCGAGACAATAAGTTTTGCGGTGGTGAGGAGACTACCGGAGATAAAATCATCCAAAGTTGTCAGCAAACCTACACTGTAATTCAGGGCGAAGATGTTAATGGATTTCTATCTGGATTGTCCTCGACTTGTGCTAACATTGATATTGACCCTTTATATGGTACTCCAGTCAATGTTGTTCCTAGCTCCGCAAATTCTAGTAGTTCGATGTCTTATTCTCTGTATTGTCAGACTGAGCAACCAGTGAATATGGAACTAGTAGCCGTAGCCCAAGTTGATCCTAATGTAAAGCAGAAATCTAAAATCAAATTCTTAAAGAATAAATTATTTTCAAAAAGTCAAAAGAAAATGATACCAAAGTTGAACATTGTAAGACGAAAGGCTGATATCAATGAACCTCCAGCGGGCCTTTTACCTTTAGGTTTGAACGAAGCTACTAGTACAATTAGAAAAATAAATTATAAACCTCTTAGTGAACCAAGATCAGATTTTGAATTGGTTCGAGCAAAAGCAGGCACGCGTTTTAACATCGCGTTTGATGGTAATATTTTTCGCATCGATAAAGAGAAAAAGTGTTCTAATTTGTCGTATTGGCGGTGCATGAAACCTACTTGCAAAGTAAGACTCGTCTTACGTGATGGACAAGTATCCACTAATTCTGAGGCCACACACTGCCACTCCTAATTACCCGATTTTATACCAATTGAATCCGATTCGAGAGAAACTAATTTCTTTACCTTAATGAGAAAGAGTTTATTTTGTGTCCTTAGTCCTCCCTCACGCAATCACGCATAGCAATTTGTTAATTTTCATGGAGTCTTTCTGTTGGTTTGATAATCAGACTGTTCATTCAAACGTGGTACATTGATTACAATTAAATTAAATTTTTGATGGCGGACATGGCATTTGGTAGCTGATGGATAGTAAGTAATTGTACCGTTGTAATGTCCAGCACAGAAAGAGTTTTCTCAATATACTTTGTTTATCCATTTCTTAACGTTTTCTATATATATCGCACGCTTTGTATGACATTGTCATAATTTTAAAAGTAAATTAATTGAATTACCTAGATTTACTATTACGGTAATTACAACGTTTTTATTGTAACACTTAGTAATGTAAAAGTGAACTCTTATGTACATTGTACTATACGTTAATAAAGATGCATTTTTCATAAGAGATCCAAAATCTTAACTATGCATACTGCATACCTAACAAAACAAAGCCGTTATTTTGCATGATGACAATAACAACATCCATGTACATAAATACGTAGTTAGTTTAAAAAGAATTGATCTATAACAGTATTGTTTAGTTATGCTTTAAAGGGCAGGTTTGGTGTTGAATATAGTACTCTGGCTAGAATGAAATTATGAAACTTTTATGCAGTTTTTTCATTGTTCAGGGACTTGGGATCGCTGTAGCTGATATTTATAAATGGTCATCAATCATAAACCTAAGTTATTGTATTACTAATAAGTTGAAATTGAAAGTATTTGTATTTTGTGTACCAGTACTGTTTAAAAATGGATATATCATACTTAAATTATTGAGCAATCAATTATTTTGATTTTCCGAACACCACTAATTGTATAATCTGCTCAACATTTTTATTGATTCAATTGCGTAAAAAGCGATATGATTTTTAATCACTAAAATGTTGTTTTTGTTACTTGAAGGTTCCTATCGAAGTGGAGGTGGGAGTGGCTTGCCTGGATCGTCAAGCTCTATGAATAAAGATCTCAGTGGCACGGACACATCTTCTCATGGTTAGTCAAATGATTTTTTATATATTTTTGCTATCTAAATATACTCAAGTATAGGCGAAAAGCAGTAGTAGGGATCGGATCAAGTCTGGAAGGTGTGAACTTGGCTCTTGCAATTGTAATGCTATGTAAATTGTCTATAGAGGACACATTGGAAATCACTGGAAATTCATTAGGAGGAAATGTATAATAATGCTTATAGTATTTCCAATCTTCTTTAGTTCATCTTATTATCGTTGTTAGTTTTGGTATTACTGTCTAATAACGTTAGACATTACGACATTAGGTATAGGGAATAAATAGGTACCGGTCGCATATGTTGTCTTTCTGTGGTGACTAAAGTCATTTCTTTTGACATGTTTGTAAATTACAATGCAAAATGCTACGTCTTATGAGAGAAAGGAAATAATATTGAATTGAACATGACTATATAGACAGAACTGTTAGTTTAGGTTGCTGTGCTATCATAAGAAATTAAGGACTAAATTGCATATTGCACTATATGCGAGTATTGTGTAGAGGTGTACACATCAAATCGAACCAGTCATATCATAACTGTCATATAACATTCATAACTTTGAGTCATATCCCATAATCCAATTCTATTGTACTGTATGTGGCTATGTGCTGAAATTAATCATATTCATACTATTTCAAAGTGAAATGAGTTGGTATTGGTACTATAATATTTCTGCATTTTGAGTTTAGTAGTTTATGCGACTCTGTGGCAATAAAAATGTGATTTCATCATGTCCATTTCACATAACGAAACGATTCCAAGTTGAAGTTGAATAATATGTCGTATGACATAACTTGGATAAAAACATAAAACCTTTCTACTTTATATTTGTGTGCATGTTTCTGCATGGGTGTACTATTGTTTATTCTATCAACAACACTACACACTGTAGACTTTACACAGTACACAATAAACCTGGAGCACAGTATCACTGTTAATCTGAAGCGAAAGCTGTATTATGTCGTATTGCTGTAATTCTATCTAAAATGACAATGTCGGAAAAAGGAATGCAAGCTTTCCTTTCCATTCTTACGCAGCGGAAATATTATGATTATGAATATTATAATTGTTTGTTGATAATATAGAGTATTAGGGTAGGTACATTGCTTTTTAGAACTGGATGTAATTATAAGATTTGCAAAAAACCTTTTGAGCAGACAGATCATAAAGTCAATAAGTCTACCAATAACTAAGTTTGTTTCATCGTTTGCTGGAAGTTAAAGCCTAAAGGTGACTTTCGTAAACTACATATCGTAATGGATAGTGGCAGGATGCAATCGGTATAAGTCTATTTTACAATTTTTGTTTTGGAAATTTAATCAAAGTCAAATCGACAACTTCTTATGAAGTATTTATTATGAAGTGTCTAGTATCGTCAATTCAATTCCAAATCATATAAAGCAATATCTTTCAATGAGTCAGAATTCCTGTCAGTCTAGTGGTTCCTAAAGCTTGATGCAAAATTCATAAATGTTACAATAATGCTTTTTAAATTATCGAATTAATAGTGGTGATAAGATAAAAGCCAAAGTTTGGTTGGTTTGCTTGATAGGTGGATTCGTGCAGGACCCGTTGTATTATGGAACGGGAATTAGCCTCGGTGGTGATTCTAATTTCTCGTTCTCTCTGACTGCAAAAGGAAACCGGATGTTAATTTATCAAGGCAAAGCTCATTATAAACACCAGCAAGGCTCATATGCTGAGAAAACGTATTGGAAATGTATTTACTTTAAGCGAAAGTTCATGCCATGTCCTGGGAGACTTATACAGGTGCAAACACGATGCGTACTTAGTAGACCACATACGTGCTTGGAATTTATGTTTGATCACTCTTCTGCAAGAACGACATTGAAATAATATAAAGTGAATATTATGTGAAGTTTTGTTGTAACCGGTGAATAAAATACATACGTAATAGATGAGCCACGTGTTAATGATCTCTATAATATGCAAATTATGCAATACAACGGGGTAAAAACACATTTTCGAAACTTCGTTCATTTGTCACCGGATTAGAACTGTGACTTCAACTCTTCCATGATCATATCTGTAATATTTAATTAATGCAGTCTATAGGTGTTTCATACTCAGTTAAAGTTTTTTAAAGCTTAAACAACTCGGGAGTTAACTCGGTTTACTATAGCGGAGCATCATGCAATGCAATTTTTGTCCAGTGTAAATAAGTGACAGTGCCTGCCATTGTTACAGATCCATTTCATACTAATTAGTAGAGCATGTGTCCATGTCTTGTATATTTGCATGTATTATTTGCATTTATATAGGGAGAAATAGAAGAGATACGCACAATAATAAATATGATATGTCTTTGGGAATAAAAGTTTCAGATCTAGATTTTGGTTTGGTTATAATAGGTGAATGGACACCGGAAAGTTCATGGGAAAGGCCAATAACTGATGAGCTGTCCTACTTTGTTGAATCAAATTCTTGTGTCGAGAATGATGAAGCCACGTTTGGAGTAACCCAAAGGGGCTATCCAATGTTGAACTTCAGAGGGAAATCCTACTTAAGGCATATGCGTAGGGAAGGCACAACAAACTCTTGGTTTTGGGTTTGTGTGAATAGAAGACGCAAAGGCAAACGATGCCGAGGCAGGATAGCACAAACAAATGGAAATTATGAGATTACTGCGGGGCATACTTGTTAAATGCAAATAAATTATTGAACCAGTAATAAAGGCTTATTAAATAAATCTGAATTAAATAAGTTATATTCGAAGATTAATCCAAGATATGAAATGTGAATGTGACTTTCTCTATTGATATGAAATATTTGTTTTTATAGTTACATAGTAATGCAGATGAATCTAATAAATCAAAAATATTCACACACACTACCTTAGTGGGATTGAATTATCTCTTTTTTCGCTGTAAAGAGTTTTGTTGTGGAATTTACAAGCACATAAATCTGTAATAGCGAAGTAGCGTTTAGTTGGACATTTCTTCTTCATCGTGTAGTTATTAACGACTGCCATTTGGTTTACTTGATAGGTGGGGTATTGGAGCAGAGTGAAGATGATTATAGCCAATATTCCTCTATGGGTCCACTTCTTATAGCCTCGCAATCACTACCAGGATCAGGCCCAGAGTATTCTTATAGTACAAGCAGAAAGGGACATCCCATGTTAAACTATCAAGGAAAACAATACACGAAGCATTATAGTAGAAGAGACTGCACTTACTGGCGCTGTATCAAATATCATCTTCAGTGTAAAGCTAGACTTTGTCACTCAAACGGTGGTTTTGCTTTCCGTCTGTCGGGAAATCATTCTTGCTCGTAGAATGAATGAGCGGGCTTTAAAAGTGAGGTGTCTATAGTGTCTAAAGAAACATATTTATTATCTTGATTGTGTCAACCTTTCAGCCTTAAAAACTTTTTTATTCCCTTCGTGATCTTAGAAAAGAAACTATGTCCAATTGGAAAATATTCTGGCATCTTAGTTACATTTATGATGGGTGGAAATAATGTATCAGTGCCAATTTAGATTCGTGTGTTCGGATTGGATGTAGAGTTGACATCTCTTATTGACCTTTTACGATTGCTAAGACTAAATAGACAAATTAAAGTATAACTGCACTTATTATATTTATTTACCTGCAACCTTGTACTAATTACATATACAAATTGGGACAATTGAGATTTAGATTTTGATTTGGTTGTTGGTAGGTGGATTGTATTCAGCCATATCGGATTCTTCTTCCTTCAGAGTTAATCCTTTAGAAATGAGTTCCACTGGTGTTCGCAATTATACATTTGGGGTCACCACAAGAGGCTATCCTATGTTAATTTTTGAAGATAAATCGTATATTAAACAAAAATCAGGACGAAGCGCAGTTTATTGGACGTGCGTTAAGAAAGGACGTGTGGGTTGCAAAGGTAGAGTTTTACTCTCCGAAGACGGATGCAAACTTACTGGAGAACATACATGCTGAATTGGAATCATATGAGTACACTGCTTATATTATGCTCGATGTATTATAAGTACATTGCTTAAGCTAAAAGCAATTCAGCTGGTTTATTTATTTTAAGATCCGTCTACTTCTATTATGAAAGAGACTTTTGCATTGGCTAATAAAGTCTTTAAATGTGCAAGCACATCTACATACATAAATTTTGAATTTGATTGGATAAATAAAGGACAGTAATAAGTTATCATAAAAATAATGTAAAAGCGATGTTTCTTTCCACAATCCACAAGTAAGCAATTTACTTATTAGGTATACAAGGAGTAGAAGGAATGAAGGAAAACCAAATGTCAAGGTCAGGGTCAGGGATGGGATTATACAAATTATTAGATTTAGTTCGACTCTAGTGCATTTTAATAGAGACGTACATTATTTTCGATTAGAAATTTTGAAGCTACATTCCGAGGGAATTCCGTGATGGCATTGATGATGATGTATAGCTTTGTTCGCACTTGACAGTTCTGTTCAATTGGTAGTATAGGCAGGTTACACAACAGTAGCAGTAAATAAAAGACGGTAGCGTAGTGTACCTATCTATATTTTGTGCTTGTACTGTCTAGTGTTCCTTCCTGAATTGCCATTAGAAAGTATGGCTATGGCTTCAACATACGAAGCACCGGATAATTGGGAAAGTGGTGATTTGCCACCAGAAGAGAGTCATAGTTATCATACTCCTGCTACTACCGATCCTTTCAGTTCTCATCATGCCGAAGGCCGGATTAATAGCAGAAAAAGAAAATTTACATCTGCTGTTTATGATCACTTCATCCTTATGCCTGACAATCGATATCAATGCAATTATTGCAGGTAATAAATATACTCAACAAAACCACAAAACTGTATGTCTTCATCTGTATAGGTTAAATGATGAAGGAAGGCTTCTGTCATTCTGGAAATACGATTGTCATATCATGAACGTTTTTTACAGAACAACTTACCCACGATATAATTATGGAAGTACAGGGACATTGTTGACTCACTTGCGCAAAAAGCATAATGAAATTGTTTCCAAACTGAAACCTTCTCGTCGTCTAAAGAAAACGAAAACACACTCAATGATATAAGGTCAATCCCATAATTTTCATTTTTATCTATTGTTCGTTGTTTATAGCTTTCTCTGGAGTGTTTAGTGAGTACTAGTATGTTCTGATAAGTACGTATACATCTTGGTGCAAGGAATGATATAAAGATACACTCACAGTATGCTCTTTAAGGCATAGGAAAAGGAAATTAAATGGAATGAATGAGCTTAATTAATGAGCTATGATTTTGAATATTTTAGAAGTACCACGTGGATACGTATTGATGTGTTTAGTATGGGTAGACGTTTCAAATAAAATTAGTTGATGAAATCAGTGGCAGAAAGGTAGGATATTCTGAATGTTTTAGAATCTTTGATGCAGTTTCCTATACGAAATTACGAAGCACTCTCGGAATATTTCTTTGTAGTTCATCCGGTCATTTTAAAAGTTGTATTTCCTAAAGTTTAGTTGTAGCGAATAAATACACTTTCACCAACTTTCACTGAGAGCAAATGACTTTAGAAAAATCTTTGCTTTATTCCTAGGTGAACTGTTCTACAGAGATACAGACTCGATTGCTACAAATGTGAATTATCCGATGGATCCTCTTGCTTTATGTCCAGTTCTGTATAGTCGTAGTGATGGACCTCCACCAGAATTCGTTTATAGAGAAAGTGAAATTACATTTGGAGCTTCGAAAAGAGGATTTCCTTTTGCAAAAATTGAAAATAAAACGTATGTTCTTCATCAGAAGGCCAAACGCACTGGCATTGTTTATTGGAGGTGCATTTATTTCAACAGACACAAATGCCGTGCTCGAATGATCCAAGACAAAGGTCTATATAGACTAACTAAGGGACATAACTGCCCATCTTCATTTGATTAGTGGTCAGGAAGTCAGTAGTTAGAGAAATGAATCCAGTTCAACTATATAATTTATACGTGTCTGTTTGTTCTTAGTCGTTTTATTTTGTTTACTTTTGCTTAAATGCGGATAAGATAATATATATTAAATATATGAACATATAAATAATCGTGTGATATGATACTCTAATTAGGAGTAAGGGTAATCATTTGATCTTGTGTTGTATATTGGAGGTTATATAAAGAATAAATTCAATGCATTGTGATTTGATGAAGTTCAGTCCAGTCCCAATCCCAGCATCCAAATCACTTTAAACTAAACACCGAAGTGACAATTTTTCTGCATGAATTATGAGGACTTATGGATGCAAATAAGTTATTAGCTCTTTCATTCTCTCCCGAATCAAAATGCGTCAGGCGCATTTTTCTACAATTTTTTGTAAACTTGAATTCTTTTCAGTCTCATTTTGTCAAAATACAGCATTGGAACGTGACATGGTTAGGTTGAGTAGAAATACTGTTGATAGAAGGTTAAAATTTCCAGTAGTAATATACGAGCCATAACCAATTGTTTCTAATCACTTGATTTTATGTTAAATACTTCTCAACTTTCCTATTTCGTAATTTGTATTAATACATTTAGCACGTATATTTCAACTCTAGATTTTGGTTTGGTTAATAGGTGGAACTGGAAGAACATTTTCAACCGACTATCACAGTCAGTTTCCCCTGGATCCGTGTCCATTGAGTTCAGAGAATTCAGAGATTACCTTTGGATTCACAAGTGGTGGCGCTCCTGCGCTGATTTATAGAAACAAATATTTCGTTAAACATTACACTAACACAAAGGGTGATACGACATACTGGAGGTGTAGAAGTCGTGGACAATGTAAAGCTAGGCTTTCTCAAAAAGATTCATCAATTTTAGTTACAGGGGTCCATACTTGCTGAATCTAAAATCTAGCTGTGTAATTGTGTACTTATAATTTCAATTTATTGTCAATTGACGATCTTATTTGTATTCATTCTTATAATACGATCGACGATCATAATGCCATATTACGTAATGTAGAATCTTTGTCTTCCATAGTCATTTCTCCGAATGGATTTATCTGTTCGTGAATTACAGTCTGTTTGAATACATTGTATGAATAGGGCTAGAGAACGTGTACCTACTTTACTATGTCCGCTGAAATGCTTAAATGTTTACCAATTTTTAATGAATTTTTTGTATATTTAAAACGATCTATCATTGCAATGCAACTGTTGTCTGAAGTTAATAAAAGTTGTGTTATTTCATAAATTGGAATGGTGAAATCATTGTCATTCGGAGAGTATGCATTGTTTTATAAAATGCAAAGTTTGTTCCGGAGGCTCAGGCTGTTAGATTGAGCCGACTACAGGACTGAATTTTGGCTAGAAGTAGCAGTTGGTTTTCTGTGCTTTGTCACTAGTGTCACCCTCCGCCCTCCGCGTTGTTTACCAATAGATGAATGCAGAGCTGTGGAAAAGTTTTGAAATCTAGATTTTGTTTAATTGATAGGTGGATTGGAATTGGGCCACCATTATATGACCGAGGGTGAAATTCCGCAGGATCCTCTGGCACCGTTACCAGTTGACAGCAACACTCCCGTAGTAGGACGTTCATTGAAAGGCTATCCTAAACTGTACTTTCAGGGGAAGACGTATTTCATTGAAAATAAACGAAAAAAATCTAATTTGACCACAACATGGTTGTGCACTTATAGGCGGAATAAGAATTGTCGTGGTAAAGTGTATCAAAATGGAGCTGTGTATACAGCTATGGTTGATCACACATGCTAATTTTCCTAACGTGAACTTATAAATCACTCTAAGTGAAAATTTTATTAAATTCGATTTAAGTAGGATTGTGTGAATTTTGTATTTTTGTAATTTATTTGCCATAAAGATCATTGGCCAAAATAATCATAATATTATGAATCCAGAGTGCATTCGGTTTTAGTTCTCATATCAGTCGCATATATTGTTTACGCTGTATGAAGAGTTGAAGGGCATTTAGCGTCAATCGGTTAGGTTAGGTATGTTAATTTGGAAAATGCTTTTAGGTAGATAGCCAGGGCAATTTCGAATCTCTATTAATGTTACATTATTCGGTTTGGTTTGCTCGATAGGTGGATATAGAGCCCTGGAATCTCATCCTGTTGTTTTAGGTAGCGAAGAAATTAATTTTGAAGCTACGGCTAAGGGAATGCAAAAGCTTGTCGCACGTGGAAGATGTTATACACTAAACAAGAAAAGGCCCAAAAGAGCGTATTGGAGATGCAGTTATAAAGCACAGGGAAATGGACAACAGTGTAAAGGAAAAGTTGTACAAATCCTTGAGTCCAATACCTTCGCTATAACTGACGAGCACACTTGCTCTAGATACTACCCCGACCCTAACTACCCTCACACCGAATCCTGGACTTGAATTCATATTTTTCGCATTTTTATTTATACCTATTGCTAAGCTTTTGTGAAAGTCAAGTGTAGTAAATAGTTCAGTGTATTTAGATCTTTTTTGTCAATCTATACAAGATATGTCATAGCACATTTATTATATAATCATATTATTATATGCAATAAACATAATGCATCATATATCATATTCTACTTATATATTTAGGTTTCTTGTTTCCTTGAACTCTCTATGTTAATATTTTAAGATCTGATAACGAAGAAGTAAAACATAATACATTGTACCAAAGCAAAGCTTACAAAGATCAGGCCACATTTATGCGACATGCAAATGCTTGATGAGAATGAAAATGGAAGATATATCCTAAATACCTAAAAGAAGGTCAGATCCTTTATCTATCGTTATCGAGACAAAAAAAATTTTTGTGTATAATCGTCAATCGTGGAGATTGTAGGTATTGCATGCTTAGGTATATTGGCTGGGAAGACTAACTAATAAGTCAGTGTTATGTAAACTTGGAAATACATAGGACATCTTGTACTTGTATCTTTAAGAAAACTTTTGTTACTAAATCCTAGCATTTCTAATTTCTATATGGATCAAGAAAGTTTGAATGGGACATTTAGATGTAAATGTTAAAGGCTTAGATATTAAATGAGAGTGTCACAGAATTTCATATTTATTGATAGGGATGCCTGTACACGATGTTTGTCACGAAGCTGTGGATGATGACGTTCCTATTTTTGGAAGCACAGCACGTGGAAAACCAAAAGTGCACTGGAAGGGCTATTCGTACACATTTCAAGTGGCAAGTTCAGACATAACTTATTGGCAATGCAGCAAGCGCTGTGGAGGCCGAATTCAGTGTAAAGCAGGAGTCTATCGGGAAATGAGGAGACATATATGTGACGAAATTGATCTGGGAGGCGGGGGTGGGAATTCACAACTTACTTTTTGAGGTCACTCTGTCACTGAAATTCGTGAATAAATAAATTATATTCTGCGGAATACATTCTTTCTTTTTTGCTCATAAAAATCTAAATCACAACATCCGACAATGCACTATCTTAAAGAAAGTAGGGAAAATTTTAATGGTTTTAGTAAAAGAAGACTATTCTTGTCAAAGCATTACTTTCCTCAGAGTATTGTCGAGTGGATAGGTTTATTTTCAGAGTAGCCCAATATAAATAGAATAATTCCCGATTTTCACCGATAGGATTTATTTGCAAAAGTAGAGCAGGTATTCTTTCAGTCATACTATAGCTATAACTACTTACATATGGAGAAAGTGCAGACATCATAAAAATAGATTTTGATTTTGTTGTTAGGTCGGATGAGTTACGGAATTTCTTTCGAAACGGACCCCTTGACACCTTCAGTTCAAACAGATATGTCTGGCTGCCAGCTTGGAGTCACTAATAAAGGATTTCGTAAGCTAATGCATAATGGGAAATGCTACAGAGTGGCGAGACAGGCTTCCGCGTCAGTTTGTTATTGGGAATGTGTGCACAGGAGGCAGCGACGCTGTAGAGGGAGACTCGTACAGAAGGAGGGTGTATTTGTAATGACACAAGATCATGACACTTGCTAACAGGACAGATTCATTTTAAAAGTACAATAATACTGTCTTCTGTGATCTGCAATCTGTTAAGTGTGCTAAGTGATGCTCCCCTCAACGCTAGTGATTAGTATTTTAATTTTGAACAAGCCTGTATGAAAGGAAATGTCCTTTTGATTTAAAAAAATCAAGCATTTGTATGGCCGGGGTCGGTTCTTATTTAGAGGTGTGCTATTTTAATTTATTTGCCATGTATCTAGTATTATCTATGCACTAAATTGAAGTTTTAAGTTTGAATAATTAATTACCTATTGAAATAGTAAGTTTCCTGTATGCTTTATACTGAACTACGTACCTTCATAAGTTTCTTAAGTACGTAAATTAACTCACAAAATTGTGCATACATTTTTTACATTAAGTATATAGTCATATCATGGTACTAATAAAGCCTGCGTTTTGTATCTAATTGATATATACTTATTGTCGCTGTGTATTCTGACATTAATTATCAAAATGATTACACACATGCGGCTTGAGTATTTTGAGTATTAATTTTACTGCCTAAACTAACGATTTTTTCCATCGTAATTAAGTTTGTTTTACACTTGATGTGTACAAAGGTGGATAATCGATAATTTTATCTTCGTTTACCATATTACACGTTTATAATTAGAGCATAATACCAGTGTAACTTTATGTAATAGTTATATAATGAAGAACAGCAGGGCTACACTGCTTATCGTGCTTATACATAGGAAGATATTCCTTCAATTATTGGATATGCATTAGTGGAGATACATTGTAAAATGTATATTTTGGTACAGAAAAAAGACAATCACTGATAGATTTTGATGGGATGATAGGAACTCTGAATGTCGATGAAGAACCGATTGCTTTTGGTGACTTGGGTGTTGATCAGGCTTTTACCGTCCAGTATGGAGCCGGCATGGACACACCTTTCGATGATACTGACGAACCTCAGATTGGAGTAAATGCAAAAGGTTTTCCACGATTATACTGGAAAAAATATACCTACCACCGTCACATTGAGAAAGATTCAGTCACTTACTGGCAGTGTGAGCATCGCTGTGGTGGTCGCGTTGTTTGTCGAAACGGCATTTACCGAATGACAAGTTCTCACACATTAGACTGTCAAGCTAATTTATTTACCACGACAAAATAATGTTCATGTTACCCAAATACAAATTATGTTAATATATTAATTATATACTTATACACACCTCTATGATTGCATTGTTAGATACTCTTTCAAAACCTATAGTATAGATAGACTATACAGATATACATTAAATAAATTACCAGTCAGGTAGCTAGGTATAAATACATATTAAAGTATGTCAATAGTACATACTTTTAATTTTGATACATTCTTGTGTAAACGATATTAAGTCTAAATTTTCATGTCTTGGCAGAAGAGACTCATTCATTTAATCTCGTATAATATCTTTTAGAATTTTAAGTTATGCAAATGATTATAACCATTAAAATGGCAATAAAGTTCACATTTAGATGATGAAGATCGCATTTGGCATTCATTTATTTTGGAACTGTAGTCAGTAGGTCATGTCATGCGTTCATATTCGTATATTCATTCATACCGGTTGTACTTATGACTTCGGAGTGGTCGGAGAGACTTCAGCAGTACAGTGGAATCATGAAATGTGGCGAAATTGTCTTGTCTATTGACTGAGATAAATGAAATTGGAATTAAAAGTAGAAAAAAGTGTAACTGTCAATCTTATGAATAGAAATCAATTTTGTTGGTAGATGGTGAGGTCGGGGTCCTTCTCGGTGTCTCAAGTCGTGGCTATCCAAGGCTGTTCCAAGGCGGCTATATCTATACTTATCACAGGTGCTTATCATCTTATCTCGAATCCCTCGTTTTGCTCATCGATGATGTAATCACTTTTAATTGCCAATCGCTAATTAACTTTTAATAATTGATCATAGGTCCCAAGGCCCAGCAGAATACTGGAGGTATTTCATTTCCAATTCGATAGATATTATATTGCATGTGTAGTTGAATCCATTGGTTTAGAGTCATTCTCTGAGTCGGTTTTGTGATTTTTCGGCATGAAGTGAACTAATAGTCGGATGGTATGTTGTTAACAGATGTTCGAAAAGGAAATATTGTCACGGGAGGCTAGTGCGTCGACATGGCACGTATAAAATTACTCATGGACACGAATGTATTCCAGAAAATAAGGATGACGTTTTAATGTTGACAACTCCAACAGCGTCATCGTCAATGTATCACCACGATGAGGAAAACGACGATGTCGTATTGCTAAACTGACTGATCCCCTTCTAGCGAAAATCCATTTGGTAGGTGCAATAGGTTTCAATCATTTCCCTTTTATAGTTTTCATAAATCTGTAGAATATCTGTAGGACTATTTTCTTGGGGACTATCTGGTCGAAAGGAATTCTTCCCTTGTTTCTTGCTATGTACATTAATTTGTTTATAACTTTAGTGGATCCTTCAATTTAACATACGCGTTGGTGGAAATTCCTTTTTCTTCCAAAATGGTCTTCCAAGTTTTTTTCCTTTTATGCTTTCCTTCCTCCCAATTTTCTCTTGTACATTCCAAAATTCCAAGGTATCTTTCCACCAGCAATGTTTTGACTATTGACTACTGCAGTCTACTTGATCGAGTTTACTCATTTAGTGTTTGTATTGTGTTTAACAGGCATAAATGACAACGTACCGTCCTTCGTTCACAACAAGCATGGCAGCCTTTCAAGGATGGTATTCCAAGGTTATACGTACACCTATAATAAAGCTAACAAAGCTCAGAATGCATCGTATTGGAGATGTAGAAACAGGAAATGTAAAGGCAGCGTTATTGAAAGGAATTCGAATTTCTCACCCTCTCGCCCTCATACCATATGCAATGCAAATATCTAATTTAACAAGACTTTACTCATTGATTCATAAGTATTGACTGTTATCTGTTATGGGTCTGTTTATGTACCTATGAAGATTGTATAAACGTTTATGATAGTATTCTCTCTAGTTACTATTACTACTGTAAGTAAACTTGTATTAGTAACACTGATTATAAATACTATACATACCTAACTACTTAGTAATGATCTTATTTAAATAGTATAATAAAACTAGATAAAAATTCCTAAATTAAAGGCGTAATGTATTAATAACTCTTCAATGAATTCTGGAAACTGATAGAATAAAGTACTTTTTGTCACCAACTCAAACTTGATCCGATCTCAAACTCACTTCTTGCGTTTTGTGTTTTTGTACAGTAGTTACCTATTTGTTGTCTATGTAAATATATATATAAGTTATCCTATGCTAGAAAATGAACTTTCATTAGTCAGTCAGATTATTTATTGCGAGTAGGAATAGTTAGCCATCAGGTTTAGATGTGAAGGTTAGTTATGGCAGAATGACATGTTTAGGTAGTTAGGTTCTGTAATAATTTGCATATAATTTGTTTTCTTAACTATGACCTTATGACCATGACATGCTAGGTTTGGTTGGGCATCAGTTTCATACATTTATGAAGCATAAATCATACTAAGAAGCTTTCATTTTCCTCGATGTCCAATAAACGGAGCCTTTTTCACAAAAACTCTTGTTTCAAAATTACGCTTACTAATATGGCATACAAATGAATTAGTAATTAAATAGTGCGTTCGATGTGTTCAAGCATGTATTACTTAGTTGCATTAGTGAGATGTTTCCTCAACGTGAAAATAATATAGATTCATATAATATTAAAATATTACGCGCCTATAATCGTCTGGCTGTATTATGTCCCATCCAATGATAAGCATAAGACTTTCTCTTTTCTCATGATAATTCCATGTGAAACTTTCACCTACCTTTCACCGATACTTTCACCAAAATGTTTTTCAGCACGAATAAAATTGGTGAAAGTTGGGGAAAGTTTAACTTGCACCAACTTATTTCATATAATTATCATAAAAAGAGAAAGTCCTATGCTATCCGTTGGTTGAGACATACTGTTAAATTGGTGATAATTGTCTGGGGTCATGAATTGTGTTAATTTTGCTAAAATAAAACTGAAAAGCTGACCACTGTTATGTGATATACGTCATGCATGGCTGCTTTCGTTTGTAATTTTCTTTGTGGTACAATGGTACATGTGCATTACTTAGCGTCCCGTCCCGTTTACAATAATGTGTTTACAAGTTTTTTCGGTATTAAAATGAAAGAAATCGTGTGCATTGCAATTTGGGGCTTTGTGTTTGTGTTAACATCTTGTATAATCTACACGCGTAGGCGGATGACAAGTTTTAAATAAATAGACATAAATTATATCGTAAATATAGGTAACTTAGCTTCTAAAAATTTATTTTTATTTCTTGATTATCTAAAGTTTAACATTAATAGTAATAAATGAATTCAGTGCCCAGTTGCAACTGTAAGCTCTGTAGAAGTATTTATTTCCGATTTAGTGTCTACCTTATATTATTTTGAAACTATTTTTGAGCCTTGAGCCTTTGCTTGTGAAATCCTCCTTCTGCCGCCAGTGTAAAATGGTTGAGTTATTTTTGGCGTGCGTTATTTTTGCGTAAAGATTAGTAAGAGGAATGGAGTTGAGTATTGAGTAGTAGCAATTCTACTGGTACGGTGACGGTCTATGGTCTGAATGTTGTCCATAGGTGAGGAAGAGGAAATTATTGGCTTATCTGTCAATGAGGATGATGAAGATCGTGGGAGTATAAACTGGGAACCTTTGCAAACATTGAATCCAAATAATTTTCAAGTTCCATCGTGTGTAAACGAAGTGATACAACCACAAGGGCCCCAAATATCTTTGAAAAGTCAAGGGATGCAAGTGACCCCGATTATTGTTTCGACGTCGTCACGTGCAAACTACGACAACAAGAACATGCCGATAATTGAAATTGGTAGTGGACTTCAGCCTCAGACTCAAAGTACAAATGTCAAATCCTTTTTCTCATCTTTGAAAAGCGGAGTAAAACCGAAAGTAAGCAGTCTGAGCAGTGGTAACGGGAATGGGACAGCAAGTCCGAGTGGTAGCACTGGCGAATCCGATAATGGCAAAGGATTTTTTTGTGACATTTGCCATAAGAATTTTACACTTAAGACAAATTTAACTGCACACAAGAGAAGACACGCAGGGGAAACGAACTGTCCTTATTGTGATAGGTGTGTCCAATCCTTTTGTTCTGTAATGAACTCAAATTACCCAAATTATTATGCATAAATACCTACAGCGTTTTTTTAAAAAAATTCTTAGGGTGCTCTCAACCGTTGGGAATCTCAGATCCCATATAATGTATGTTCACAACAATGTTCCTCAACCACCGAGAAGACACTATAACGCGACCGGGGCCTATTCTAAACGAAATCTTGCGGTGCAGTTCCTTGACACGGAATTCGTCGAGGGGGAAGAATCCGTCGGATTTTCCTTTGACGAAGGCAGTCGAGATGAGGCTTCTAACTCAGCAGATATTGAATAACCAGTTTCTGAAATTGAAATTCTTCCTTTACGTTTTCCATTGTCTCAGGAATCTCCTTCCTTATAATAGTTTTCATCGAATAGCATGCTAATTTGTTTTTGGAAAGGTAGATTATACTCATGCTGTTTCTGAACTATACCTCAGAGATGAAATTATGAATTAAATTAAATTATGAAGTTTATGATGTAAAAGTACAATTTCCAATTTTCCAGTATACATATGCATCTAAATATCTACTACTACAATGTACTTATGCAGCTATTATTACTTTCATAATCAGCTATTTGTCATCTACTATAACTAAAAACAACTAAACTCTGTCATACCAAAATTTACCTGACCATTGTATTTAGAACGAAGAAATTAGGTAGCTAAATAGTTTCCCTCCTTAAGATTCTTGTAGTGCGCTTGTTAAACATTCTTTATGTGGCAAAAACAAGCAAACTAATTACTTAGGACGTAATAAAACTCCATTTTGTCCTCTGTAAAGCGACCACCCGTGTAAGTACAATACAAAATGTAATTGATAATGAAAAGTTACCATAATGGTATTGTTATAGTTGTATAGACTTTAATTGTGGATTCTTTAGTTCAATTTCTGATCTGTTCTGGGTGGACATGCATTCCTGTTCTGTAGCCTATGATAGTAATTGCGTCATAGTCTAGTCATACATGAAGTTGGTTCTTCTCAGAATGTAAATAATTGTACTTTCTAAGATCCTCATATCGTTAATAAATTTTTCTGTGTATCTTGGCAGTATTTTGTTGAATCTTTTGACAGTTTTCACTTGTTAGATCCATCAACTCTTCTTGCGATGTTGGTATATGATTTGAAGAACATCGGTAGGAGTCTCTGGTATTTATTGATAATTTTTACTACTAATACTAACATGTGTGCACACTAGTAATTTGGTCCCTCACGACAGTATTGCAGTACGTGTAAAATTTTAAATGGTTCGCTTGGCAGTTTGCATTTAGGATAGCAAAAGACCGTCACTGTATTTGTAGATAGCATTTGTAGTCATTTTCATATTGCCCATCCTTAACACTGCAACTACACACCAAGTATTAATAACACTTACATCACTACTGAAAGGTGACGCATGTTTTCTGGAAAATTTTACCTGCATTAATTATGAGATTCAATAGTAAAATCAGTATAAGCATGTGTATCTTGTAATTGTAAACATTATGTTAAAGATGCTGTACAAAGACTGCTTGGTTGTGACTAATCTCCCGAGGCTGGTTTTCTATGTAATGTAAATGTGAATCTTTCATTGTACTATTTGTGCTGTTGCTGATAAAATGTACTAGAAGATAACTTGTAATTACTATGCATGACTAACTGGACCAGTTGATGTGAGTAACAAAAGTAATCTGTGCATTTGCTGCCGTGCGTGGCGTGTCTATTTGTATTTGTGCCTGCGAAGCCAATAAGCAATGCTTAGGAATTAGAAAAACTGCTTTTGTAAAGATGAAGCTGGTGTTATAGTAAGATGAACTTATTATATTGGCCAGCAGGACGGGCAGAGACGCGTGACATTTGTACATCGTCAGCTTTGTCATCGACTTCACCTTCCAAATCAGTGTCACCTGGACCAATAGCGTCCGCGTCTAATATAGAGTCAACACCAGCAGTGACTTCTTGTCACATGTCAATTTCTCAGGACACAGTACAACCAATCAGCTCAACTATCTCCAAGATTTCTTCAGTGTTTACATCTTCTACTTCCACTCTGACCATTTCTGCTACATCGACGTCAGCTCCTTTGGCTGTCACCCCTTCTAATTTAAATCGGTCGTCATCTCCTACCCTTCACTCGAAGACAATTTCCATTCCCACGAATTTAGTCTCTCCTCGGGAAATCAATCAAGTGTCAGTCAGTCCTTTGCTCACAGATGTTCAACATTCTCCAGTCTCCTCAGAAACTTCAAGAGATGATCACCAAAGTAATAAATACAAAGAGAGGATGATCTTGGACTATCAAAACTTTCAGAGAAAGCAATTTCTCATGAAGCACCAGTCATTTCTCAGGGATAATGGCAATTCCCTTTCAAAACGTCCTACTAACAATCAGACTCATATGAATATTTATCATGGGTTTTCAACCAGCGGAGGAGTCACTGTTGCTCCATTGGCCCAAATGCCACCGCAAAATTCATCTATTTTACCCATGAGCTTTCAGAGCCTGGCTCCAGCACAATCTCTCAATTTATCAACGGAACCTCCTGCGGGCGATATGTCCATGATTTTTAAGTGTAATGAATGCCATAGGCAATTTGCTCATATACAAACTCTTCAAGCGCATCGTCAGATGCATCTTGGGCGCACAAACTGTCCATTTTGCTCTAAGGTATTTGCAGTTTTCAATAAGTGGGCAAATCAGCTTTCGATTGTGCACTTTTGCAGAATTGCACTTGAGCGGAATTTGCGAGAATGTTCCTTTGAGACTGTTGGTCGAAAGCATCTGCTAAACCTTTCCCCAAGTGAACATCTATAAAAGACATGGGTAAATTTTGGTGAACTTGAGAAGAATGAAATTCAGAATATTTTGTTAGGGGAACTTTGATACTATAATATTTTATTATTGCAAAGTGTGATCCGTCCAAGTAATATCCTAATTTAAGTAAGGATTATCCTATTATAATGTCTTTGCGAAGCCAAATGAAATTCGTCGTCTATGGCAAAACGTTTTCCGTATGCCTCTGATCTGCTCAAGTTCTAGACTGCCAAAGTGCACAATCCATCTGATTGCCCTAAATTTAATACATATAAAAATACTAATTACTATAAAATTTTATTAAACTCATATTATTTTTAATTTTTAGGTCTTTTCAAACATTGGCAATAAAAACGCGCACATAAAGATGCATCACGCAGCAGAATGTGCTCAAGGAATGTCATCCTATTTCTAAATTCCTTTCCCACTTTTGCTATTCACTAGAATGTTACTAGATACTTTTTGGTTGCATAATATTTTTAAGATGTGCTACACTTGATTTCATCTAATATCTGCGTTAGCTGTGGGTAGAAGTATTGCTCATAATCTTAATATGCTTACTACATACAAATACGTATAGATGGAACACAAAGACTACTTTTGAACATAAACGGGTTATTCTGTACAACTATCATATAAAACATTTACCATAAAACTACTTGAATACATAGCTACTCGAACCATTGCATTGATTGCAAGTACAAAGAAACAACTCTAACCTTAAATATTATTATAGAAAAATCTTTTTCTAATTCCTAACTAAACAACTACATGAAGTTCTAAAAATAGTAAGCAT
>JABASH010001336.1:0-27314 GCA_019776445.1 Tomocerus maximus | reverse complement strand
AATAGCTTTTTATTCATGTTATATCATCCAGTTTAACACTACAGATTTAGTAATGAAATACGTAAAAAATGATAGTGTATTTTTAAAGAGACTGAATGGGAATATTTGCAGAATTACAAAGTTGGATTCCAAATTGTTTATTGTCATCACCTTTTCTGATCCCCCAGATCATCGATACAGTCTTCATCGATCTATACATTACAATAGAATAAACAGTTCTCATCTAGTAAATATAATTTGCAAATGTGCAAAAACTCAGTTTCGTACCTCAGGCCATTTTTCGGGAAGTACATCAAAAAGTTCATCTTTTACGTCTCCCTGAATCACGATTTCATCATCACCTGTTACTGACGATCCACATGCAAATTTTGTTGCCAAATATTTCGCAGCAACTTTTAAATCAATTCCAGCAGCACCTAATCCTGTGACTACTGTCACCGATTTCTTCTTGCCTCTTGGAGCTCTGTAAATACAAATTCGCTTAGGCCCTGCTTTCCCAGCCTTTTTCGGTTTCACTAAGCCTTTTCCTCCCCGCTTCTGTCGCCCTTTCTTTTCTTCTTCTGTTCCCCCTCCTATGGCAACCTAAGAATAAAACAGTCAAATTATTCAAATGATTACAATATAAAATGCATATTATTACTTGGCAGGGAATTTTACCTTTTCTAGTTCCGATGGTAAATTAGCTTCCAGCCATATTCTGCACTTATCGTAATTAGGGAAGAATTCACAATACTGCAATCAAATTCAGTAGAAAAGATTTTCGTAAATTCTCAACTTTTATAAAACCCTTGTTAGGGTTAATATTAAGTATAAATATTTCACCTCAGGAGGCAGTTTACAGTTTCCACAGTATATTACTTGTAATGGATACGTAACTTCGACTTTCTTTTCGTCTTCAACAGCACCCTCTTTGACATCTGCAACTTCTCCCACAGCAGGTGGACTCTCTTTTTCTACATCTGCAAAAATTATTTTGCCATCATTATTCTTTGTATGTTGTTTTTCTGAAACAACTGAAATTGTAAGATAACAGGTAGGTATACGTACTAAGTCTTATATAGAGCAAGGCAAAATTAAAATAATAGTACTATATATTCAGTAAAATGTGAGTTTTCTATTGACTGCCAATAAATTAACTATTTTACAGTATAAACGTTGTGTAAGCGTCTAAGTTGCAATATTAAATAATAATTTGTTAAATACCATTAATAATTTTAGATTCCGGGACGGCATCAGCTTCTTCCATGGTTGGATAGTGTGCATTAGTTGGAAAGCCAACCAATCTTAAGTTTTGCCTACTTTAATTACCCACTAAAACTAATTTCCCCCAAAATTTTGGAAAATTTTTGAGGATTGCAAAGCGCAAGCTTCACGGTCAATATTCCAAATGCAACAGTGATTAGTAGCTAGGTCAGGATTTGAAAATACTTTTTACCGCTAGTAGAGATATATCTTGTGAGTCATGAACATTCATATGAACAATGTGGCGTGTTTCGTACCCTGTCAAATTATTCCGCCCTATTTGAATACTTGGCTATCTTTTCCGAGTCAAAGAATATAGAAGGGCTTTTTCTTCATGCAAAGAAACCATAGAAAATGATGAACTAGAATAATATGAACTTATGAACTATTATGAAAGAACTACATTATCAGCTTATGCTTCTGTTACTAATTTATTCCAGTTATCCTTTGAGCAAATTATGCTTTTTAAGTCTGGAAGATGTTTTGCAAAATCATTCTTCAATAAGGATGTAATTTGTGACTCCGCAATCGTAATTCATGGATAACAGACTAATCATAATCGAATACTTTTTTCGGACAAAATTATTAATATGATCATGGATGCTGCTACTATGCTGTAAAGAAATTGTTAGCATATTAGAATTGGTTGTAGATTCAATCTATATGTCTATATTATTAAGAGTTATTACTTCTTACAGGTACCTATTGCAGATTTTAAATGCTTTTGGATTTGATGATGATGATATTTATTGGAACGAAGTTGAGGAATGGAAATTTGGATTTAAAAGCATTGTCGTTCAAAGTATGTAGTTACTTAGGTATGATTTTTTTAATTATAAAATTTTAGTATGCATATGCATGGATGATTCAGTTGGATATTTGCATATTATTAGGTATAATATATACTTAATTACAATTTACATTTAGTACTGTACGATCACGCAAAAGGTATAAATTAAATTAGTATTTAATAGTTTTACATGCAAAATAATACATTATTAGTCCTTAATTAAACTTATGCGACATTTCGAGTCACTTGCAGTGACATGTAGACATCTATGTATTTGATCACTATCACTTTTTATATATATCTGTCGTATGTAATGGTCAAGAAAAGTCTTCACATTCACAACACAATTCAAATACTACTTAGTTACACATATTTACGAAATGAATGATTTTTACCAATTAATTAATACACATAAGTAAGTAGCAGTTTAAAAGGTCTAACTTTCCCTTGTCACTCACCTCACCATCTCACCAGCCTAACGTGCATTGTGAAAGTGAAATGTTTTGCTAAAGACTACATAATCACAAAAAAGATTAATTCTCTTAGTTCCGAAAAGCATTGTAATTAAAAAGCTCCATAGCAGATAATAAAAGAGGGTCCTCCAATAACTATAAATAGGTAAATAATATCTAATTACAATATAATAGTTATTGGTCAGTTTGGTTGCCTGTGTCCGTTTCACAAAAGTTTAAGTACCTATAAGTAGGTAGTTAACAATCAGTTGTCGGTTAATTTACATTGTTCCTACTGAGTGTGAGTACTGTTTATATAATTTCGATTTTTGCGGATAAAACGTTAATCTAATAGTAAGGGTACATACTGAGTAATGCTAAAATCAGTCAGTTTTACATCATTGTTAAATTAAAAAAATTAGCCCCTAGGAAAGAAAATAAATATTATAATGATTGAATATAGTAGAAGTAATCGGTTTTTTTGTAGAGCAATCTACAGAGCATTCCCCAAAGAATATACCTAGTATTTCAAAACGCGTCTCAACTATTCGTTAGTACATTTACATCTACACACTGTTGTAGGTAATAGTATTATAGTATTACGTGACATGTAACTAGAATGATGAGTTAGGTAGTAGTTTTATAGCATATATTGTGCTTAGGCAGGATGTATATAACCAATAACTATCAAATAACACCTAATCCTCATATAGTATTGTTTTAAAAGTTGCCCTTCTCTTTTTTAATAATTAGTTAAAAAGACGAAACAAAAGTTTACAGGTATGTTTGTGAATCCTATGTAAATATTTCCATATAAACATATTTTTTTAGAAAGCCTAGTATTTTTTAAATATCAACTTAAATTTGTTTGTCTTCAGAAAATATTCTACATTTACATATGAGAGTCAGCCTGGCTGAACTCAAGTCAATTTGGTAGTTTTAGGAAGGAGTTTAAGTGGATGAGTGCTTCCGTGTTGTTGCCGGGCACCAGATGCTGCCGACGTGTTGAAACCGATGTGATTTCCTCGGATCTTGGAAGTGCTAAACAGAGATTTTGAAGTTGGGCTTGAAGGAGACTGAAATCCTCTGACTGTGAAAGGTCGGTTGTTGACATTCGGCAGAGATTTGAGTAAAGTGTTGGAATCTAAAGAACCTTTGCGTTCTGATAAGTGAGCTAAAGGAACATGTTGGGTAGGACCAGATTGCGTCTCGAACTCTAAAGTGCCACAGTTCAGCTGCGGCATAGACGATTTCCGACGGTGGCCATAAGAGGATTTATCATTGGGTTCGAAAGGGGAAAGGAGGGAGGAAGATGCAGGACCGGTGGCGCTGTAAGATCGGTAATGGGAACGATTGTTGCTCTTTTGCTCTTGAGAAGGAACGGATTTGGCTTCGAAAGCCTCCAGCCTGAGTTTGACCACCCCAGTGGATTGGTACACGGCTGGGGAAAAGTTTGCATTGTTCTCTTCGGAGCCAGATCTTTCCAGTTCAGTTCTTTGATTATTTTCACTTGGGATGTTTTGGTCGAAGATTTTGGGAGTGTTTCGAATACTTCTGTCTTTTACTTTTTCACGAGATCGACCCGAGTCCACCGATTTCTTCCGTAAGAGCTTCCCAATGGTTGTGGTTGCAATTTCTTTGTCCGTGGGAGTAGAGCTATGATTTTTATGACCAGAGCCCATATGACGTCGGAAAAATGGAACACAGCCAATCTTGGAATCCTTTTTCGAGGCCTTCACATCCGGGAAATTGTGAATGCTCCTAAATTGCTTGTCTTCAGTCACAATGGCTACCAACGCTTGTTCGTCCAGAGACTGTGAAGATTTTTCCTGAAATGATTCTTCAACTTCTGACTTGTTCATTTCCTGCTCGTCTGCACTGGTGCTATACTCTTTAGGACTGTCAAAAGGGTTCCAAGATTTTCTACGAGCTATATTTTTACAGGTTGAGTAAGTTGAGGGATCAAAAATGGCACTTGAGGATGGGAAACCACTGGAAGGTTCACTAGTTCCAACGAAACTACCTTGACTATTACGATTATTCGCTTGTTCAAACTCATTGACAAGATGTCTCACACTGAACTTGGATAAATCCACCACAGAAGAAATATTTAACACTTGGTTCGGAGAAAATATAAAAGTATGTCCATTAAAAGGCCTACGGCAACACTTTAAATTACTTTTTTTACTCGTCCGGTCTTTCTCCGTACTTTTACACTCTAGATCGTCAAATGACTCGTTTGGCGTGTCATTCGAGTTAAAAACTCCTAAACTGTCAGGCAAACTATCAGGATTCCCTGTAGTACTATTTTCACCTATTGATGCATTCCAGGAATTACTACTACTATCATTATCAACCACAGGTGTCTCCGAAGAAGTCCCTTCGCTCTTCGTCGAGGCTGACGTCAAAAATACAGTTCCAGTTGAAATGTAATTTGTCGACTGATCTGCACTAATTGTCACAGTGGGTAGCGTCAATGAAGAGGAACTTGAACTGCTATCTGTTTACAAAATACACATCATTATCAATTAAAACTATTTAAATTGCAAATAATAAATAATACCAAATAATATCATAAGGTTCAACATCAAGAGAATTTTCTCACCGTAATTTTTGAAAAATGGAGGAAAGCGGGTTTCGGTCCCAATAATTAAATTAGCTGTATTTCGAGGGGAACTGGAAGGAGAGGAATAAGAGATTTGTTCTAGACTTTCAACAGCATCATGGAAAGAGTCCATCACATCAATAGGTACCATATCATCGATCTGACTGACGATTATTCGGTCGTCGGTCATAGCAATGGCAGCGCAGGAACAGCTTTTCGGCTTAGAAAGACTTATGGTAATCTTAGGTTGCTTTTCTGGTTTCAGACGGGCAGGAGCAGTATTGTAATACTTTCGTGGCGATTTTTTCATTGTCGTTGTGTGGCTAACATTGTTATTGGAGGATGAGAGGTTAACATCTTTTGGTGTTGATAATGACAAGTCGCTCTGCTTTAGATTAGATTCCGATTTGGAACGTTTTTCTAGAGTGTTGCTAAAGCGCTTGGCAGTTAGGATTCCCTAGAACAAAACATATTATCATTAAATTGACCTATCACAAATTAATTGGATTGGATTTAGAGAATTGGGAAAACGATTTACCTCATAAACTTCTAATTGTTTCATAAAATTGGGGTTAGGTTTAACACAAGTTCTTCTATCTTTTACATGATCTATGGAGCGAATTAAGTCCCAATTGCGATTCTTCATCACGTAAGCAATAACGATGGTGGCAGATCTACTAATACCCATTTTACAGTGTACCAGCACATTTTTCCCTTCTTTCAAAGCGTCACTGATGAATCGGTAGGAGTCATTAAAATAGCGAAGTAAATCAGTCTCTTCATTGTCATTAACAGGGATGTTCATGTAACGGAAAGTGTCAGGAAAAAAATTATCAATCTCGGCGGTTACATTGAGTATATAGCCAATCCTGCAAGAATTAAAAGAAACCCGTTCACTTTTATAGACGATTCCGTTGGATTTTTATTACGGAGATCATAATCCAGTTGGCAGCAGGCAGGATCTTTATTACAAATTTTTAAAACGCTTACTCTTTATCAATGAGATCTTGCTGATGTGAGGCGTTCCACTCCGTTCCCAAATATAAGTGATCTAGAATCATTGCAGGAGCCTCCATTTGTCCCAAAATTTTTAACATCTCTTCGTCAATGAAAGACTTGTAACTGAAACGAAAAGTAACAGAGTGTTGACAAATCTTATACATACATTGTGAAAAACAAATGGTGCATTGCAAATTGCATTAGTTCTTTTCAAAGCCATAATCACGAAACACTGTGCGTCCAATAAGATTTAAGCATGAACAGGGCAGACAGACACAGCTCAGACTCTAGCTTTGAATTGACTCAAAAGATAATAAATTCAGTGACAAGTGAAGTAACATACTGAGACAAATCAACTTGCAGTTTGTGCTCCAATTTTGTACGTATTTCTTTAGAAGTGACTTCATCCAAGTCTCTCTCAGATAATAGGATTTCTCTCAATGACGTACTAATCTTCTCCTGAAAAGATAATTCGTCCGACGACCTACAAGACAAAAAATACACTCTCCTTGTTATCACAACTCAGGACTATAGATCTTTTGGGTACAGTTGTAGTTTATTCAGCACATACATTGTAGAATTCACAGGTCGTTTAGTTTCCACCCCTGGGAGTGTGTTCCACTCATTAAGGCAACCAGGGTCAGATTTATTTGCCTGAAATAAACTTTCATAGTGTTTGAATGCACACACTTGGAAACTATTGTTTTTCTTTGCACATTCACTCGCCCTATACAAAGACTGTAAAGCAGACCACATCGTCTGAACAGAGACTGGCTTGAAAATGTGACTTCGGAGACCATCACCATCCGTTATACAAAATCCTCTGAAAAAACAAACAAATATCTCTCATAAACAAACTCCGTCCAAATAAATACTATTCTAAATATATCTTCGCTCAATTGCTAATGCGCACAAGTTCTTCTTGGGAAAAACACAAAAAACAAATAAGGAAGCGGTGCTTTATCTTTATAAGTACAAAAGTCGTCGGCTGAACTGAATGTCGTTCAGCTTTGTACTTACCCATCTCCATCAAGACGAATGGTAGTGTGCGATAAAATGGGCAAAACGAGGCCTAGTGAAATATGGCCCTGGCAATCTATTCCCAGTAAACAATACTCTTCCGACTCTTGTTCCATGCATGACAAAACTGCCAGGTAGCGAATCCGAGAGACAAACACACTTTCTAATTTCACCACCAGTTTAATAGAATCTTCTTGCCGTAACAACTGAGTCATCAGATGTAAGTGACGTTCTATTTCAGACATCGTCTGCGTCTCAGGCGACCTACGAAAAATATGCATATAATCAAATTACTCCCGGAATAGGTACTCAAATCACATACCAGGTACATCCCTCCACCTTCAAACATCTTTCAAGTCACATCCCATTCTCACAAACACTATCACAAATTATAAAGTAATTTCTCAAAATAGCTGACTCTGTCCTGCATGTCATTCACTCCCATATTTAATTACTTGTAAACGAATTGTCGTGATTCACCGAAAGTAAGCAATATTCTTCATATATTTACTTAAGTGCCTTTTTATTTTCAATGACAATCTCAGAGCTATATAAACTCAACAAAAGTCCTGACAAACTTTCATGTTTTTACATGCCCAAGTGTTAGGCACAGATAGAAATCGATGACATTGCATGGGAATTAGAAAATCTCTTCAAAAACATCCTATGGGTAACTCGATTAGTCAGAATGCATTATTAAATGTCTCTGAGATTGTTAAATTGAGGAAATGGTTGATAAAGGTAGAGTAAAAGATATACGAACCCGCTAATAATGGTAGAAGGGTCGCCAGGCCCAAGTTCTTCAGGTGAGTCAACGACCTTACAGGACTGCGGTGGAGATCCATTCAAGGTGACTGCAGAGGGCCGTCTACAAAGGCCACGTTTCTGTCCTTCACTCTTCGTAACAATGAGAGACTGTCCTTTGACCGCAACGTACGACTCCGATTCACTGTAAACATGTTTTCCAAATTTTATTACTACTTATCTGCAACTCGTCTAGACTATATATCGTTCAATGTCTACTATCTGTACTACAAAACTACAGTAACTAGTAGGGATTTAAATTTTATAGTCGAATCCTAAACTGTGTCACTCTATATGGATCTGGTAGATATAACCTTCGACTATGGAAAACTGTCTCACTCTCGGTGATTCCCGAAACCCTAAGCTCAACCTTACACTCCACAACATGTAAACCAGGGATTTTAACGCCGAGGTTATGTCACATGTACTCCGTAGTCCAATTACATCTCTTAGGACACATTATACGATAATATCTATAACATAGCACAGAAAATGTGTCGACTTAGTAGGTTGTCATATTAAATCGTAATTTAAATCGCATAAAAGAGACTGTGAGATTACAGAAACTGTCCATCTCACCATTTGTCTGACATAATAACACGTTCAGATAGAACTTGATAGAAGTAGTGCTGTGCGCAGAACAAAAGCGACAATAGAAAAGTGCTAAATGCCAATAAAAATTCATATTTGCTGTGTGGAAAGTAAAATAAAAACGGAGTAGATTCACAAAAGGTTTTGTTAAACAAAGAGTACAAAAGGTTATTTAGCTATGCATGCATGTTATTATGTAAGTGAAGTGCTATTATGCAAACGGAGTCACGAATAATATCATTGTTAGTACATTCTACACAGTACGCCAAAGACGTACAATAGCTATTTGGAAGTCTCAGAAATAAATGAAGTCATCGCAGCACAAATATGAAAATCACATTTCATAGACTGAGACTAGGTTAATTAGCCTGATTAAATAGTGACGATAGTATTTTTGTTATGCTATCCTACTTACTTATTCAGATTTCAGATGCATGCACTTTACTGCGTCGTCTACTGCCTCTTCACTAATATGTACATGATGTCTGTTTTATTGTGTGTGCCTGTGAGAACGTAATGCAATTGCCCAAGCGTCATCCTCTCAGAATAATAGCGACAGAGAATAAAAGGTTTGCATGTCAGTCAATAGATAATTTGGAGAATGATTAAAAAATGATTGATTGTAAAATAAGTTTTATTACGTTAGGTTGGCTGGCACAATATTTCCTGGCACGACACTATCTGTGCACATGTGTTTACCGCCCTGTCTTGCTCTCATGCACTTAAGATTTAAGAAAGAATGAATCGATGTCTACAAGGCGTTTTAATATTTCGGTGCATATCATGTATATGTAAGTATATGTATATAGAGATTCAGGGTGCGAGAGAGAGATGTGATGTTGCAGAGCAATAAAAGTGCGAGCGAGTTCGAGTTGTGTTGTGGCACGGCATATAAGTCAAGGCAACGAATCTTAAGCAAAACACTAAAAGGGAAACACAGTCGTTAGTCGTTAGAATACCAAAATATACCTCTGTGTTTATCTCCGTGCCCATAAATGGTAAGGCTGCGAGTTCAGTTGAGTAGGTATTATTTGTAAAGACACAAGATGAAAAAAATTTGCACACATGCTCCCATTTAGCTTTCTGTTATATCCACAACATCGAGGATTGCATGTAATATGGCGAGGGTAGAACACGTTTTGTCTATACTACTTGGTTTAGTTAGTGCATAGCACTCATAGCAGGTTGATGTATATTATAGGAATGCACTCGGCGGCATATATGTACGTTTTAACAGCCATATGCTTTTCTATGATAATTGCTTTTCTTCCTATAGTACTTAACTGTAGTATGCAATGCATGTAAGTATAAGATAGATGTGGAGCTCTAAAATAATACTAGCAGGTATATTTGCTTACAATAATAGATACATTCGTCTAGGTACACACTTAGCCATAACACTCATAACTTCTTTATGCTACAACAGATTCACACAGAACTCCATTTACCTACACACAACTAAATAACTAGACTCTAAAACTTTGTCTCTCCATATACTTAACTTACCACAGACATGCATAGTCACTAAGTAACTATACCTTACTATATAGTAGTCGAGTTGGTATGATATAGTTAGTTAGTTAGTTAGCCAGAGTTAGTTAACTCGACTTGACTCCTTTTCTTTTTGCATTTATCTTAATACTACTTATTGTGCAAGTAGATACATAATACACACATATAAACATTATAGTCTATTGTAATACATAATGAAATGAACATGGGTTGTACTTAGTTTACTTATTGCTACATGAGTATCTCCTCAGAACTTACTATCTCATAGGAAAGATACTTTATTAACGCAACTCCCTTTGATATGCTTCTTTATTATACGGATAGACAGCATTGTTAGACTTGTAGTCGTAGTAGTATATCTCTGATGTTAACTCCTTCCTTCCTACATCCTATTTAATACACCCAATCTTGTGCTTATTACAATTCGTATCCTTTTTCTATTTAACTATTTCAACTATCTATCTCCATATGTATGTGCTATAGATTTATTTCCATCATATTAGTAGTACCAGTGGAGTAGACTTAGACAGCACAACAATGCTTGGAATTGACACGACAAGGAAAGACAAATGTAGACTACGGTGGTGTAAAGTACAAATGTGCCGATTTAACTCGATATAATTGTCAGTACATGATGAAAAACGAATAAAAGAAAGAGATTAGCTCATCCTACAGATTCTCATTTACTTATTTAGCCAGTCCCATCTTATTACCGATACAAAAGACAGATATAGAAAGGATCAGTGCCAAGTATCCAGCTGATTTTCAGTCCCTCTCATCTCTGAAACTTCATTTTAGTCTACTAGGCAACTAACTCCACGTAGATAATAGAGTTTCTATTCCGTAATCCTAATCTATAGATACTTGAATGCATAATGCAATTCACTGTTATCCTATTACTGGGGCTTGGCAATCTGTTTTTATATGCACACTTACTTTAAATCTGAGATAATACCTAACTAGCAACTTGCTACTACTAGCTGCTACTAGCTTACGTATTTTTAATCTAATCTAACCTAAACTTACTTAACTATAGTGAACTCTTTGCGATACTAGAATTTAAATAGCCAACGTGTACTAGTATCTCTAATATGCGGCAACATATTTATTTGCATGGGCAATATATACACGTTGCTTAACATCACTAAATAGTTGGTGCGACTGCAAATGCATTGCAAACAAGATTGACAGACATTAGGTCAGACTTCAGACGAAACAATCCTACATTGTAGAGATTCATCGAGGAGGCTAGAATTAAAGTTTGTGTATTGTAACAGAAGCCAAATTGTCGAGTCAACACGAATTTTCTGTCTGTTGCTTAATAGCTGTTGATGTATGGATATACTGGGGATAATCACTTCTAAGAAAAACAAACCAGCTCACGATATTGCCCAAAAAATCTGGTTCCCTCTTCCCTATCGTCGTGGTGCATTGACCCAATGGAGTAAAGAAAATAGAATGAGTCTTCCTTTTCTTAAACTTTTATAATATGTATTAGTTACATCCAGTCAAACATTTCAGCCCCGTTATCAATACATAAACTAACTCTAACTGACGCATCTGTGTTTAATGTAGCCCGAAGAGCCCATTGTCTAAAAAGGCTGCGACACCAACTACTTATTTACTCCTATATCATCATGCTACGAATTGCTATGTACGTATTTATTTATTTTCTCTGACACACTATGCATTTGAACAATCTGCGGAAAAGGTACGAATTATGCGTTATCTCACGATTATTAAAGAAATACGGACTACAGAAATGACTAATACTGCTCAGTAGCCTTTAGAAATCGCTGACATTACATTTACATTAGTGCGTGTAAGCATGTAATTCTTAATGCATGTAAGACTGGTAATAATAATAAAATGCCCCGCGTAGTAAGTAAAAGGATAAGGATGCGAAGAGTCTTACAATTCATTTAGGCTAGTTATTTCAGACAAAAGCAATTCTATAGGAAACAGATAATTACCACAACTCTAATGTCGAGTAAATTAGCCTTTAAGGGAAATGACTTCCTTTATGGTCTCGGTCTTTATGTCATTCTCTGCTACCAAATGCTCCATCCGCTTATTAAATACACGAGCCCATTTTGCAGACGTATTATCACTATATCAATAAGCCTGAAAGGTTTCATGTGTGTGACATGCTACATAAAGATAACCAACGTCGTCGTCAGTGTGAATAGCCTCATGTCTATTTAGTCAACACAAACTCACTGATAACTCTAGAAGTACCTCCTAAATATTAAGTATCACTAAAATTTCCAAAGTTCAACTAAGTAGTAAGCTAAAATATCTGACACTTGATTATTTTGTGGAGCTAATGTCTTTGTTTCCCCATCGGAATCATATTAGGGCCACTGACACTTATTAATACAATGAACTGTGAAATATCACCTTGATAACTGGACGACATTTATCTAATTTTGATACAGTTATAACGTCTTATAGTACAAACTACTACTATAAGACAGTCATATTATTTTCGTTTCTATTAGTAAAACAATACTGACGCTCATAATATATCCTAAATCTAAATATAATAGTTACTACTCCTAAAACTAGATTAATTTAAACAATTTCATTCACATTGGATCAATGCTTTTAAATATGTCGTACAGGTAAATTATAGCTAAATATTAAATAGGAAATCTTAGGAAATTTAATTAATATTAAAATGGTCAATAAAAATTGATTTTACTCACCGTCGATTAGCAGCGAGTCCATCATCACTGGAAATGTTAATGAAATGGCCTTGCTGGCAGTTGGAACATGACGAAGACGTGGACGATGTGGATGACGAAGATGAGAAGGAAACAGGGCCACCCTTTATAGGCACAAAACAACCAAAACCCATTTTCCAATTAGTTGCAATGGAATTATTTTGGACGAGGAAAGAGCCTCCGTTGCTCTTAAGAGCTAAGTCGGAGTTTCTTTGCGGAGGAGACGGCGAGGAGTGAAAATCATATTTCTGTCTTTCACAACAACTTGGAACGGCAATGGAAAGCATAGCCGAAACATAATCAATAGTTTATCTCGTCCACTTTAAAAAATTGCAATGCTTCTCCAACCAACCGCAAGAGAAGCACTTGGGGAAAATGCCATCTCGGTTTGAAAAATTGATAAATGCACACGCAGAATAATTCTATATATAGGAACAGAGAACTTTTGGAAACCACAGAGTCAAACACAAATTTTTAGAGATAGGAGGGTTGGTGAGACAGGAGAGTGACTGTATGCAGACGAAGAACTCTGGCCAACTGAATGGGAGTAGTTGAGTGAGTGATGCTCATGCAAGTCTCGTTTAGAATGCAACTCTCTACTTACTGCCGACTCAAACTGAACTAAAGAACTGAAAAGAAGAAACTGTTGTGGCAGACTGATTGGGATTTTTGGAGTATAGCATTCGTACGTACACTATTATTAGGATTCGGCCCCAGAGAGTGCCTAACTTAACCAAGTAAGTTAGTGACTGATTGTGAGACAGACTAAACTGCACTGATCCTCCACTAAAGACCAAATCTGCTCTCTGCCATGATCGAAACCATCACCTTAGTGTATACGACTACAAGAACGACTAACTACTAATACTCTGATTCTACACACAAACGGCTACTAGTTACACACGAACTACAGGCATCCACAGCAGTTGAAGTTGAACATGAATTGCAGTCAACTCTGTTCTGTGTAATCTTTCTTTAAATGCAATGTGATGCACGTAGTGTAATTACCACTATCTATACAGTGTGTATACCTATTCTTATCACATGTTGGATCGTTGGATGCTCAACATTCTATGTAGCTTATAATTGATATAATATCTATATTACTCTGACTTGACTAGCTGTTTGAAGCTTGAATCGGAGACAGAGCAATTGTGCAAGTACACAAGTCAAGTACGTTGAAAAAGCAACTATTTAATAGAGTCAGAAGTCAAGTCAAGAAGACTGGCAGGGATTCCAACCAGTGTTATTCTATTTAGAAAAAGATTTAAATCCACCAACTCTTGATCTTAAGTTGCCTCTGTCAATACCTACGGCTCAATGGTATACAAACTCAATTACTACTTACACGCTACTATTAAGTCCTATATAATATGGAGTACAGATACTGTATGCTATATTAAAGCGGTCTCAATATATATATGACTTCTGGGGTGTACTTTGACGGTCTGATGTTTGTGTGACTGTTTATAGGACTGATATGTAGATACCTAATAGCTGTTTAACAAACTTGTCTTTACTTAGCTACACTTTATTTACTACTTCTACAACTTCTACTGCACCAATATGCATGTGAATCTGCGCTACTGTCTGACGTGCACAAAAAACACGAAAACGGATCTGTTTACCATTACTAAATAGTTGCATGCATGTGTAATTACTAACTGGCTTACTCCTTTTCAGTACGAGTTAAACTAATTGACTTCACAAATAGGCATTATATAAGAAATGCAGTTTAGTCGTAGGTACTTATGGCTACTGACTTGGTATCGGTTGTGTTTGGATAATTATTCTTGTGATGTGTGCTAAAGTTATTTGTAGGTGCATATTTGTTGCTGATATGTGTTCCCTAGAGGCTAATAAAAGTTTAAAAATGTGTGTTTACTGTAATTCTTGTAGCTCCTTTTTGGTTTGGTTTGGTTGGCTTTGGTTTACTATCTGGATAATCTATTCAGTTACACATGTATCACAGTCAGTTGTTGGTTGCTTGTGTATACTAATGTAATAATATGCTACTTAGTCGAGTATAGTTAGTCCTTCCGTTTATTGGAATCATGTAACGTCATTATCTGTATGCATATACCTACTTATATTGGAAGGTAGACAGAGACAGGATAGGATGATAGGAAGAAACGTATTTGCACAAATTAAGTACATACACGTAGATACAGCGCCTTCCTTTTCTTGAGCAAAGTAGTTAGGCAGGATTTGAGTGAGACTACGTATTTAGATTAACCATATAGGAAGCAGATTATGCACATAGCATACGAGTGTAAACACAAAGTAAACCAAGCAAACCACACCAACGCAACGCAACGAAACACTTAAACACTCGACGACTCGTTTCTCTGATTCAGCTTTAACTGACTCAACTAACTACAGAAACTATAAGACTGACTCACAATCAGTTCACTTAATATTTGCATTATATTACACGACCAGAACGTAAAAACGTATCTATATGCATCCGATTTCTGTACAGTGTACTTCACACAGCTGTGTTTACAGATAGGTATTACTACTGCAAACTCATAGAATCTACTACTACGTACGACTACAAAATCATAGAATCTACCACCTCGACTACAAAATCATAGAATCTACTACTACGACTACATTGTAGTGGTGCTATGATAGTTTACAGTAGAGTCTGCTAAAGTATGGGCATATAGATTTAGTTTACTAATACTTATATGTCGTGAGGAGATTATAAATTAAAGCATAAGGTAAATAGTGTGGTAAAGTGTAGGCAGGTCTAGTCTCAGAGAGATACGAACGGAAAAAGTGTAACAAGAAAGAAGGACGTATTTTGACTCCACCCTGTCAACTCAATTCTCTTGCTAACAATAAAAAGTCAAACCAACCCAGCCAACTAATGTAAGTCAAGTCAAGTCACAGTTTCTCAATTGTACTCAATGAAATCTGATTTGATTTGAATTTGTTGCTAAGCTTAGCATTAGTTTAAGTGAAACTAATAAATGCATGCATTGCATATTACTGCATTTGGATTTGTAAACATAGCTTTGCATAGATAGATTGTAATACCTACATATGCGTGTATGTGAATGTAGTGCATGGATTTCGTAGGCTACAGCTACAGTTAAGTCAAAACCAAACCAACCACAAATAAATAGGTAATACCTTAAAACTTACTGTACTTGCAGTCTGAACATTTAAAGTACTGTGCTTAACGTCACAATCCCTCTGTCTCTACTGTCTTTCTGTCACTTTATGCACTTAAATACATTCTATATTAACAATAAACATGCTAATGGCAAAAAACACCTACCTACATCAACGGCGATAATGTAACAATAACAATATAATGTAGTTACAATGTTAAACAAACTTCTCTTCGTACTAGAATACGAATTAACTGTGAACTAAAACTATAATGTGCAATAAAAATCTAGGTACACTACTTACAACTGCAATCTTATTCTTATTCTCACCCTGGCCTACGACCTACCCTATCCTCCTATACATTTTTATTCTCTATCTTCTTAGTCGTCTTCAAAGCTAGGATATTCTACCGCAATTTAGTGTCTATTCTGATAACGGGGACACTAAATTATTTGATAATTTAATTCAGAAAAATAGTACTATTTGTACTTAATAAATATAACAATTGTATTATTCTGCCAGATAATGCCCTAGCTCTGCAAAATATTTATTTTAATAAAAACTCCATAAAATACTTTTGAAGTTTTAATTTGTACTGATGCTTTATCATCAGTAGCATTCGGTCCTTTAAAATTTACGACAAGTCAAATAAAAATAAAGTGTTTGAAAAATGTGCACCCATAATATTTATTAATCTTCTTTCTTATTAAATTTTCGATGATTATTTATGTTTGGATGAATGAATGTCTCTGCTGTAAATTATATCTTGCATGCACTATTTTTAGTTTGCAACTTAAAAGTGTTCAAAACAACTTATTCCATGATTAAGTTTTAAATGATTAAACAATATTTATTTGAGTCGACGAAATATTTGGGAGTATTTCTTTCATTTTCATGGTTTGATAAATGTCTATCCGACCTTTGAAATTTTAATAAGGGTTACAATACAGAGGATTGTTGCTTTGTGCTAAGGATTTGGTCTTTGTTTTGTTGTGTTACTTTAGTTAGTTGTTTGCGAGTGCGAGTTGACTTGATTTGACTATCTGCATCGCATGTCTGAATGATAGAGAATATGAGACATGAATTACCTAGATAGGTTTTAATTTTATGAGCAAAGAACAGAAGAACACACTAAATCACGGCAACTGGATTATATCTGATTCACACAGAAGGCATTACTCACCCATAATAATATTTATTCTCGTTATTATGTAGAGATAGTTGCGGTCATAGTAAAGTTGTGTGATTGTGTGTATCTCGTACTTAATTACAAATGTGGCACTTTTCATGTTGGACTTTGTCAAGCGCTATTTTTTCTTGTTGAAGTAGAATAACGTAGCATAGCAGTAACACACGCAAGGCATTTTGTTATGATGATGCTCTGTTCCTGATAACGAAATGTAATAATGTGAATAGAATTTGCATAATACAGTTCCTCACACATTAATAATATAATTCGTTTGATTTGATTGCTCCATCCTTAAAACTTTCAGACGAGTGCAGATATAACATACCCTTTCTCCTATTTAATGTACTGACACCATAATAACTATTTTATTGCTAATTTCCATTTGCTTTGCTCATCTCTTATTTTATTCGTGTCATTTCTCATGTGCATGAGCATGTGGCTAAAAGTACAAATTGCCTATTAAATACATTTGTATATTTATACGAAACGACTTTTGCAATGCTTGCACTTTATTCTTCCTGAACAGAGGAGATGCCTTGCCTACCTGCATTTTGCTAACTACTACATTAATTTGAATAGCTCTGACCATTATTATTGTGTGTTGCATTACTTTGGTTAACCAAAGCATTCTACACTTGTCTACTACTTTGGAGCGCATTCACACAAACGAATTAAGTGTATACGCAATACGCGTTTAAGTAGGGAGCTTTAATTCTAGTGTATAAAATAGAATATTATCCACGAATTAATATGTCACAGAAACAGTGTCATGCAATATGTTGAAAGAGCTTGTTTCCTTGGTTTGGTTGTGATTGTGTGTGTAAAGCTAACGTGACCCTTTGCACACATAAATAAAACGAGTGTAGATAGAGAAATGAGTTACAACTGTCATTAAATATGTAGTCCATTCCATTCCATAGTCCATTACCATTTCATTCTCACGATCAAATCAGAAGAGTAATAACAAAATAGAGCCCATCCACCTTTCCTCTACAAACAAATCATAGCATATACACTAATGTTAGTGTAGCTAATCGCCAGAGAGTTCATTTAGCTCATCCTCCCTATATTTCCTACAAAAGCCATAAAAAACGACACACAAATACGTATATATATAAACGATATTATAGTTAACGATAAAGACTTCACAAGTTCAGAGAGTAGGAATACCTATTTATTTTACATCTACATCCGTAGGGTAATCTGTGAGTATTTTTTATTTTATTGTTGTTCAGCTACGTAAGTACAAAAATAGAGATATTCTATATGCAGTCGACAGAGTGCTTATGCCATGTAAACTAATCTTAGTAATAATATGATAATACGAAACGAACGAGTTTTTGTCGAATTATCTTCTACAGATAGTCAACTCAGTTAAATGTTTACCATTTAATAGCTTCCTATTCTAAACTATTAAATCCCTATAGGTACTTATACTCTTACAGTACTCAATTGCTAGGCTGGCTAGGTACAGGCTGAAACAATTTGTGGCACATTGATGCATACATTAGCATTATTTTATGAGAACAAGAGAATACTCACTGGCACTCATCATCCCAATGGAATCGGCGATATACACCCTACAACGTAAAATGGAACACAAAATTGCACGCTGTATGGGGAGAGTAGCACAAAATTATATTATTATATCGGCGTGGAGTCATTTCAGTTGACTTGATTCCGTTGGCGTTTGTTGGGTAAATGCATACAGATAGCAATAAGCCCATTACAAAACAATAAAACTCTAGCGCAAGTACAGTCTTTATTTTCAGAGTTCAATCATCCAATGAATGAACAAAGAATAGTGCAAAATCTACATATACCTACTCTAACCAAAGAAACGGGGTATATGTACGGTAGCAATAATATTTATACTTTTACAATTATTATGACTTAGGTACCTAGAGATAAGTTTTACGTCCTTTTTGGAGAATGAACTGTAACTGAACTCCAAAACTGAAACCAGATACATACTGAGAACTCATGCCTACTTCTTATCAGTAAAAGTATTGCTCACTATTCTCTACCATTGATTCATGGAAGATTAAAGACGTCTCGAGTTAAACCATGCCTAGCCCAGGCACCGTGTCAAAGCTTCACCAATTCACAAACTACAAACCTAGGTATCTAACCATTTATTCTACATATATATTGTTTCAGATAACTAAGCCTAGCCAAATAACTAGACATTAATATACTTAGGTAACTAACTTATCGTTAGATAATGTGTCACACTTTTATTGTGTACACTTGGCACGATTCGCTACAATTTGCCATATGGCATTCCTACAGACACAGAACAGGAAAACACTGACTACTGTTAATATATTTCTGACTAAAATAAAATGCCTAAAGATAGTGAATGAAACTACCAATTTCAACTATTTAACTACAAATGAACTTTGAGCTGAGTTTGATTGGATTCTCTAATAACAATCTACTAGAGACATACAGTTCCTGTTTACTGTGAGTGTAATTGCAACATTATCATTATTCACGCTCAAGACAAAAGAAATTGTCATTTACTGTACGTTCCTGTAAAACTCATTCAATTACATTTTATCTTTGTAGAGTATAATCAACTAGCACATAATGCCCAAACACTAAACTAAATGTCCTCTATGCTCTCCTTGTCTTGTTTTATTCTTCTCTGCCTTTTTAATAGCAAATTGTAATGAGAATTTGTGTCTCTCAGTGGTTTTCTACCTTTTTCTGCATTTACTGCATTTGTATCTGTCTTTGCAATTTGTAACTTGTTTAGTGGATACCTAAAATCCAAACCTTGTTGACGTCCGGTGTGGTGAGAGTGCGACTAAACTCATTATGGACTGACTTGTATGCCTGTTGAGATTCAAATGTTTTCTACTTTGAAGTTTTCCTTTCATGTTTAATAAGATATAAATATGCATAGTGCATATTCATCTACCAGACATTCTTCCCCCATTTAATTGAAAACTTGACTCTACTTTCAAAGTATTTAGAAAAACCAACGCATTTTAGTAATTAGTCCATAGAACAGGCCTGAAAGTTTACAAGAGCCCATCTCGTTCCCCGATATCAATTTTAAGCACATTATAAATAGAATAGAAAACTTTTTCTGATAGCAATGGTACTGACACCGACTAGGCTTAACGATAATTTAAATTAAAATGCGGCTGTTGTGAACAATTTATTTTGCATTAGAATTACTGCATCAATCTACTCTGTCACTTTCTGCCGGGGGTTGCATATACAAATAGGTAACGTATTTATAACATAACACTTGCATTTAGCTATTATTCTATACTACGCCCATCTGTAGAAGTGCATTAATTACTATATAGTACACATGTACGGAATATGATACACATGATCGCACAAAATACATATTACAAACAATAATGCTAATGCTGACAAAACGATAAAATTTAAGTGTGACTACGTGCTTTCTTGACTCTGTTTACACTTACAGCATGTACCATTTACAAGCTTATTACACAGAGAATAATCACGTAGTTATATCTTAAAGATATGCATACATATGAAATGACATAAATAGTGACTATCACAGTGGTGACACGTATTTGCTTATAATCCAGTTAGCAGCCCCACAATATTAAGTGTTGCATTTGATAATCTCCGTAAATAATTAGTAAATGACTCTAAAGAGTTGTTTAATGTACATTTTAATAAGAAATATTTGGTTCTTGAATTTTAGAATTGCTAATGTGTTTAGCTCGAAATGAAACATTCAATTCAATTAGCTCGAAATGAATTCAATAATCTAAGACTTGAAGTTTAAATTAGATAAAAAGGTAATAATCTACCATACATATACTTTGCTGAAAATGAATTTAGTTTGAAGTAGACTCTCGGCACGAGAATAGTGGATACAATAGTGCATAATGGTTTGGAAATGGTAACTGTATGTCCAAAATAGTAATGGAGGCCATTATTGCAGAATGTGTATGTAAATATATAATTGCAAGAGAGACTTGTACTACTGGGATAAACTGCAGATCAATGAGATGAGGTATCGAAGGCAAAGCAAAAAGATAGGTTGTGTTGTGTGTATTAAATCATCAGATCGCAGGTAGGTAGGTATATGGACCTAATTAATTAAAACTTGGTTGAACTGCAGTTGGATGCAGGATTATATATCTGTGCAATGTGAATCAAGTGAAATGACGATGTGATCTGGTGTAAAAAATATGAGTACTTATTCCCTAGATGTGTATAGTGTATAGTGCATCAACTAAATAAAATTGTCAGTTTGCCAGTGCATTGAAGTAGACGTGTTAAATAGTGCCAGTTGTATTTAGTTTTGGTATAAATGTTAGGTTTATGGTAGCAACTCGCGTTGCATTACAATTGTGTTCGTATCGGCATAGAATATTGCTTTCTGAGTTGTTCTAGTATCGTGTAGTTAGTTAGTATGAGTACTGGTACTGGGGTAGGTAGTCATTAAATATTTTTATTGTTGAATCCTTTGGCTTTGACAATATAAGGAGCGCAGTAACATATATTTAATATATTATAGCCAGGAGATAGTAAAATAGGAAAGGCTAGTGAACCGACTGACTGATGCTTCTTATTATGACTTACACGAACTCGCTAAATTACTGCATATCCTGTAAATCCAGTCTTTTCATGAAACACACATTATCTTAATCTAGCGGTACATTTGACCGCAATATCTTCTGCTATCAAACAATGGTAAGAGAAGTGCAGCCATTACAACTGCAACTGCCCACCTATTCAACCTTTAACGAGAGCTAATTCACAGCTATCGATAGCTTTCAAAACCTTTCTGTCAAACTAACGTTTACTTAACATAACAATAACACATTATTCATGACTTGACATTTTCGAAACTGGTCAGACTCACATTTTTCCTCTTTTTATTCAACATTTCACTGCAACACATATTACGCTATAATGAAACAGAATCTAGCAAGTACTGGTCTATCATTTTTTAAGCTCATTTTTAAAAGTGTCACTGACTTAAGCGGCGTAGACGCCTAAATCCAGTATAATCTACCTTGTGTATTTTATATAGGTAAGCACACCACCAATTCATGCATTATCGGAACCCATCAATTGAAAAACGCTAAAAGAACATCTGTAAAGCAGGGATACAGATAATATTACTTTTAAGTAGCACACGAGAACATATGTATTTGCAATTAATGACAGTAAATAGAAGATTTACTTTACATTGGGAACCTAGATACATAAATTAACTAAACGGTATTTACACTAGCGTCTACAACCCATAGTTTCAAATACGATTTCTATAGATAAATTCAGCTCTTTTATGTTTCATACTTAAACTGTTGTCTTGTACACAATGCAATTATTTATGCGTACTAAGTGCCGATAACTTTTTCTGCTACATATAAAACATCATCATACGTGCTATATAGTCAGGAACAAATGCAGGTACTTTTAAAATGTAAATTCTCATTAGGGCATCATTACTGACCATGATGGCAATTTCACGAAAAAAATGAAGCTTGAGCTGTGTTTATTGATTTGGAAAACTTGATGTCATACCATCTTTACTTTGTTGACAAATGTCAAACGAGATTTCGATTTTAGTGCCAGCAACGTAGTATAGTATAGATATAGTTCAAGTAATACAATAGTGTACCTATAAGCTTGCATTGTATTGGTATTGCCAAATTGTCGTGCAGGGATGATTTAGTATGCAGATAAAGAACAGATACCTACTCTACATACCTACATTACTAGATTTGTATTTGTGCAGCTCTGAAATGTAATAACTTGGTTGTTCGTCAGTCTATGTAAATAATAAAAAACAAAAACATTGATGCATAACTAAATAGATTCTCTGAAACGATGATGTAGCTCTGAAATAGTTTTTACGCTTGATACAAAACTACTGAAGAGGAAAAAAGAACATGTTTTCACTACACTACCTACAAAGATCCATTATGCACAACTTTCTTTAAAAATCGTAGTAAATCGATACAACAATACTGATGGGTTTATCTGTCGTCTCATCTTGAAAAATTCAATTTCAATTGATAAAAACAGAAGCATTTATAGTTTTCTAAACATTAATGTTTCATTTCTGACATAGCTAAATGAGTAAATAATGTAACCACATAATATAAAGTACCTTAACACTGAATACATATGTTAAACAACATTTGCAATGGTTTGGTAATAGAGATAGATGATAGCAAACGAAAGTTTTCAGTTACATAAATAGCTTCTTGTAACGGTTGTCTTAATCTTTGTATATTTTTAATACGTATGTTTTCGATGATTGTCTTTGAATACGTAAGTGCACTGTAAAGAGGGCCAGAGCCAAGAAAATAAATTAATAATGTCATAGATAATTTATTTACTATGGCATTCACGATTCTTAAAATATTGCGTTTAGATTTGTTAGTTTGTGTAACGACTATGTAAAGTAAATTTTGTACAATTCTGATTAATGTATTACTTACTGGTACAAATTTAGACTGTGATAAAATTTCAATGCACATCCTGTATTTTATTCACCATATCTGAAGAAATAATAAACTAGCACGTATTCCAAACGTGTCATTAGAAACACCACTGACATGCATACAGAACTTTAGAATATTTGACTCCATGCGTGATGAAACAGTGAAATAATTGGGTATTCAACTTGCCAAAATTCACATGCATACAAGCGAGGCGAAGAAACGAGTTGAGCAATCGCCTACGAAATCCTGACAAATAAGAATTGCGATTGTAACTTTACTGTTCTATATTACTCTAGACCTGATGGCTATAATGTGATTACATTAAATTGTAAAGAGGACGTTTGCAGCAGAAAATGAAAAAGGATGATTAAAAAGTAAATGATCACTATCGCTAAAATCACATTATCCTACTAGAGCTATAGGTAACTAACGAGCCATGTAAACATCCACCAAAATAGTATGAAAACTATCTTTTGAATATGTATGCACATTTACATGAAAAAATATTTTTGCTATACTGGGAAGTATGACTGTACTTACTACTTACTTATGGCAACTGACGAATATATTTAGACATTTACAATCCCATCTACTGTAATCATATAATAAAGACCTACACTTTTCACTGATAAAATCTCTGCGTACTAGATTTTTAAATACTTTTTTAAAAGGGGTCTATGATGGGAAGTGTAGTAAACTCGGTTACCCAAATATGCAAACAATTATATTAGGCACTTATTTTTCTGCTTATGTAACTCTTCCTACATCCTGTTATTTCTTTGCTAATAAGGATTATATGAACTGAAATTACATGTAGTGTGATGTAGGATCGTGTCGCCTTAAAAGTGCACTACATGACATGCCTACGTACAAGTGAGAATAAATTAATAGGGTTACCAAAAATATTATATGCATTAATGATGTAGCATTATGCACTAAAGTGGACAACGAGGGAGCTAATAACTTTTTATTTTCAGAGTACAATATCACAATTCCGGAATTACAACAAGGTGTCAAGCTCTCTTAAGCATCTTACTCATTGTCAGAAATATTATTTTCAGCCTATGCATGTCCATGTCCATGACACAAGTTTATTGGTTAGTAAATATGCATGAAATTCAATAGAGACTTTCGGTCCTAATACTCAACCATCCTAGTGATCATAATATTATTTTAGTGTGTCCTGTTGTGCGTGGGGCTGTTTGTAATCGTTTAACTACATCCCTCCAATATGTTTGCCAATCGTTATGCAAATAATACACTAAAGTTTTCACAACCCCACAAGGCATAGACTACAATTTGCGATTATGAATGAAGAAATGTTTTTACTTGTTTAGGACCATGTAGGGAATACTAGCATTAATTATTAATTACTCATTACTAATACTTAAATTTATTCAATTTCTTTAACCAGATGCACCTAAACGCATCAACATTGCGATGTGCATAAACTAAAAACGCTAAACTATATGTAGGTACAGACTTTTCTTATGTAGTCATAATAATCTACAAAACTCTGATTCCTAACAAACTTGACTTGTTATAATTAAAATTGAAGTGCGATCTGCAGACTTCTTCAAGCAAAAACATAATATGAATAATGGCCTACTTAGATAACGGACACGAATTACTTCTATTCCATTATTTTATTTTTAAGTAGTGTCATTTTTATTATGCACTGTTACGTAATAAGTGGATAGCTTGAGTGATACATAGTTTGTATAATATTATGTAAGGTAGCAAAGAAACTGCAGATTAGGGTTTCCAATTTAAAGTATTTTTTACCCTTTTTTATATCTACAAAAATATGAATGATCATTTCATGTTCCCAATTTCCCAGTTGCTTTGCCGTCCATGTCCCCAATTGTTGTAACAAATTTTTAGCAATAATTACTATACCTAAAAAATAATTTATCTGACGGTATCATTACTAAATTTCTGAATAATATCTCCGTTCTCATTCTCAATATGCACTATTTCGCCACTTGGTCCAAGTTTAATGGGCATTGTGTCTGAGTCGTATACTTAAAACATTATATCTACAGAACTATTAAAATCAGAATGGAGATAGTTATGTTGCAACACGAAAGTGTCAATCATTATTTTTAAAACGCGCTCAGGATATTACTATCTTTCCATCTTTAATGAAAGTTCATAAAAATAGGGATAAACGTATTTATGGACCATCAAATGCATCATAAGGAAGCACTTAAAAGAAGTATGTATTCTCAAGAGTTTTGAATTATGAATTATGTTCTGTATTTAATGCCTTTTTGTTTGTAATATGCTAATAATTGTACATTTATGCATAAATATCCATCGTTTAGATGACGACTGGTTATTGTATCTCATTTCTTTCAGTTGCAAATTAAATTCTTTCAATATTCTTTCTGCGTTTTAATTAGGAATGGATTCAGTCTGACTTGAGGCTATATTATTAAGTACCTATATATGATCATTTCATTCAGCATGAAGATTTAATAACCAGCCTATACCAGCAGAGAAGGGATTGGGCAGAAGATCTTGCAGATTACTACAACTCTGTACTATACATTCTTGTGTACATCACTCACGTCACACAGAACAAACATAGTGAAGGATAGAAAAAATGTAGACAATGAAACCAACTAAGATTCAGTTATAAAAACTTTTGAGTGAGAATGTTTTCCTGTAGTGAAGCAGTGCCAATATTATGGTCATATGGAAAAATATATACTAATAAAGGATGGCAAGTAAAGGAATAATTAGACTGAAGATTATTAAATAGGTATCTTTGCTCTGTCTGTATACCTGTACCTATGTGTACACCTAAACTACATTGCTGCAGATTAAAACAGTAAATAATGGACTGGAGTCCCTTTCTTCATCTGATGCTATAAGCCAGATTGTTTGCTAATCCTTCCAAGTTTGTATTGCGAATATTTTCAGTGAATATGAGAAATGTGTGTAGCGCATGTAAGTGCTCATTGTAATTCTTTTGTGTAGAAGACTTCTCAAGAATAATGTAGACACAAGGTAATAGTAACTGCCAACAATGAGTATATTATATCTAAAACCACCTTGAGGTGCACTTACATAAAAATATGAGTAACTGTAAGCAAAAGCATTTAGTCTTGGATACAATACATGGCTTCATTTTTAAGAATAAATGCAAAAGAGCGAAACTGTTGTCTTGGCTTGAGGTTGGCCACCACCACAAATACAATGAAGCATGAATCGAACTATGATTGCAATTGTGATCCTTTGCTTATATTTTTACTTTCAGCATTACTTGACTTGACGCTATTTAAACTTCCAAAGAATGCAAAGTATATGCTCTAAATAACCTGAATTCAAATCGAAATTCCTACTTAATCTCTTAAGTCATTCAAGCAGGTAGGTACTTGCCTCTACATTCTACACAATTACCAAGGTGCGCATTTATTCTTTACTAGCTGCATGTAAAAATGCATTTCAATTCAAAATACTGAGCTACCATGCTGAAAAGTAACACCTGCTTTTATTCGAATGTTTTGCTAAAAAGCATGTCTGCTAACCTTCAGCATAACTAAAAAAGAAGGTCATAATTATTCAATAGACACTCTTGTATATTATTATTAGCTTCTTTAGATTCCTTTCAATTTAACATCTTCATGCTTAACTCTTACTTGGAACTTTTAGATATCATTATAAGTATATTAATACAGATTTATTAGTGCCGACAGCATTTAAAGTTATGCTATGCATTATAGTATAGCTCTGACACTATATTACGCAATATTGCATAAAATATGTACCATTTCATTAATAATCAAATGTCT
>JABASH010001335.1:0-27332 GCA_019776445.1 Tomocerus maximus | reverse complement strand
CTACACATACGTTTGAGAGCATTTGACTTTCAGTTGATTTCGGTCACCCTTTTAATATTACAGTTATACAACATATTATACTGCTTAAAAATATATTGATGTAATCGTGAACGATAAATCATCTATATAAGTAAAATAATACACTGCGACCCAAGTACGCAGTTTTCCAATAAAACCGTAGCACAAGCACAGCAACTTCATAACTACATAGTATTATATTTAAGACATTAATCGTATGTATGTAAAACTAGATTTCATACCATCAAAGTACAGGAATGACGTTAATAATCCTCTAATACTCCTATTGTGGTTGTGTAAGCAAACCATTTATTGCACACGTCATAGTCATATCAGTATCAGTATGTATGTATGTGTAGCTGTAGATTGTAGGTGTTATTTATATCTAACTTTGAATAGACATTTCTCACAACCGTAGACTTATCAAAACGGGTACTGGGTAAAAATTGATAATTCTAGCAAACTAACAATTGTATACATTAAGAAATAAAGTCCAAGTTTATACCTTTGCATTAGTGATGATGTGGGTTGCCAATTTAACAACGGCAAAATTTCCTTTCCCAATTGTTTTTTCCAGTTCATAATACCCTACCCGAACAAGAGTGTCGACCTTATGAGCAGACATGGTACAAACTCCAGGAAGGGCCGTTTTTGGATGTTCTCAGTGTGACAAAGGTAGATTTTCTCATCGAAAATTACACCGGGTAAACTATCACATTTCTTTGTCATCAGCTGGCGTTTGGTTGCATTTTGACAGTAGCAATCATCAATTGATAGGATAACCCCGATCTGGCTTTCTAGGTTAAATACAATCAGTCAATTACTTGCAAATTATCGTATATCAGTAACAGCAAAACAGCATACCAAACACCAATGTGAATAATGTAATGCCAAAATGCCATGTATGTAGTTGACTACTTTATGCATTGAAATCAACGGTGAAGTATTAAAATTAATTAAAAGCATTAGGTATCTCAGCACAATCGCGAATTGCATATTTAACATGTAGCGATTAGCGAGCGATGTGTATCATGTTTTTGTAAATGTACAGACCTCCTATCAAAGCTGTAACTGCTATCCACTTATATATTAAATTATATCCTATAACAAGCTTAACTAGTCCTAAGAAAGATATTTAAATGTAAACCTATTTTCATATTCAGCATAATAAAATTATGCTATGTGGTAACACTGTGTAACACCTCATTTTGAAGGTTAATTACTTCAGCTCAGCATACCTACAGCATAATAAGGATATTAGCAACTGGACAATCTGCCTTGCCAGAATATATTTAAATATTTAATTGTACATTATTTTAATCATCATATCATCCGTCCATAATTCTTATTGCTTCCGAATTTGAGTAATACAAATTGGAACTTAAAAAACTTGTACATATTATAGATTTTATGAATTACTTAAAGTTTTCATGAGCAAAACAGCCCATTGAAAATAAAACATTACAACTAAAACTAAAAGCTTCAAACAATGAACAAGAATTTTATATAGAGGCAAAGGCTTTTTATGAATGATGGAATAATGTTTATGATGAACTCATGTACAGTACGCACACGCAGTCGATGTAGTTGTTTATAGTACTTTCTTAAAACAAATAGGAAAAAAATCCTTTGCAATTTGCAATAAAACAGTGTAGTGGTAAATAACGTAATCATATCGGCAAAATGCATCATTATTGAATGAAAACTGATAATTCATGATTTATAATTAATACGGTAAGAGAACATTTTCTATCGTGTACTTGTCACATAGTTAATGTTGACATAAGCTAAAGGTATCGTTCAAGTTTCATATTCAAAAATGTATACTACCTATTTGCTTTTACCATTTTCAATTCTTTTCAATTCCTTCCTTCCTGATATTACCATATTTTTTTTTTAAAAAATCAACAACAATTACTTCTTATGCTAATAACAGAAGCATGAGAAAATAAAATCATATCTTAATAGATAGTTAATTTAGGCACGCTGCCTATTACGCTAACTGCAATCAAAGTTTATGTATGGTTTAGCTGAAGTGTTCAATCAAATAAAGAAAAAAGCCACATTTTTTCAACACCAACACCTAAATGAACATCGCATCGCACCGTACAAGGTCACATTCGTTACTTTATCTGAATTTAATTTAATCGCTTTAATTCATTTGCATTATTTTATTGTATTCACTCTTCAGTTCCAATCTAAGTCCCACCCCATCTCTCATGTACCTATTTTGTAATTTATGTATGCACTATGCACTTCTTTGTTATCACTGTTTAGATTTTAAAAATGAATTTTAATTTTTAATTTAATTAAATTAGGACTAATATTTGAATTTAATATTATTGCCGTTACGCCTATAGCGACTTGGTAAAATGTGTCAAAAATATAATCTACCGTTTAACATTCCTTTAAAAACTGCTTAGCCATTATAGCCCTTTTTTAAACGAAGCCTCGACCCACAAAAATTATCTTCACGTTCAGGACAAAATTGATTAACATTAGCATTGAATATGGTAGTAAATAAATATTGAATATCGAAATTCTATAGACTGGTTAAGGTTGGCTACAGTGTAAGAACAAACACATTCTGAATCTGACCTTACTTAGATTACAAAAAATAGGCGTAACTTCGTGTGAACATGCATTTGTTGTAAGATTACGATTGTACGGGCAATTAATATTTTTTACTACTGTAAGTGGGAACACTGGGAACCAAAACAATTGAAAACGATATCAATGTGCTAGTATACTTATTTGTATACATTGCATTCAGCTATTTTTAAAATTCAACATGAACCATCGTCAAAAATTCAAATAAAGAAATGAAATGAAATACAAATCGGCCTTTCAGTTTAAGTAGTTATGCATAACGTTAACAGTAAAAATAATTTACAGAATAGAGAATACTGTTCAGAAAGAACATTAAAAATCAGAAATAAATATAATATAGGGAAGAAGGGCAGATTAAAAAACGTAATTTTAGTACAAAGTCTACAAAAGGCATTGATGGATTATCTAATAAGGTTAATCAATGATCAAAGAACGGCTATTATTGAGTGTTAAGTTGTAAGTGCCAGTGTAGACCAATAATAAACCTAGAATAAAAAATTCAAATGAAAGAAAATTAAAGTTTGGATCAATTGTGGAAGCCTAATTTTAAATATTATTATTAATAAACACATTTTGGTGCAATGTTAAGTAAATAGAAATAGGACAACAGATGATAGATCATTAAATCAATCAATAACTATGATATGTTCAATAGATATCCAGGAAAATGTGTAAAATACCTGGCAAATGACTCGATTTTTATTTATTTTCAGTGAGCAGACAGGTTTCTTGTTCCTAGTCCATTATTAGCCGTTAGCCTGCAGCTGGCAGCGAGCAACTAGTGACCAGACACGTCCCCACTCCCCAGTTGACAAGTAAAAGTAGACAAAAATATTTCGTAGTAATAATGTGACCGTACGTGTGCTAACACAAACTGGCTTTGAGGTTTGAATTCCACGTAGACGTACTTCTTTTAAAACAAGTTCAACAATTAATTTTCTGCAGTTGATAGACAATGGAAAAATCAACTAATAGAAAATAAAAGATGGACAATGGACAAGACAATGATTTCTTGGGATAATAATTGTAATTTGAACTTTATTATTATTGCACTGGAAGTTTTGCATTGTTTTTAAGACACACCATTCACAATGGCCCGTCCTGTCCACCATCCACCACTACTGACCACAATCAAGTATGTAGAGTAGACTCCACTTGTGTGTGTGTGTGTGATTTGGTAATTAGCTAGCTAGAGCAACACAGATGATGATAACATAAACGTATCGAAGCAAGCAAAATTTGTCCAGTAGCGGAGTTAAATTGAAGGTTGGTAGCTCAACTCCAGCTCCAGCAGCAGACTAATCCATGCTCGCTCACCCAAGTAGATGTGGGGAAAAGGCATGGACGTAATACTGGAGTAGCAGTAGAGTGTATGCATAATAGCTATAACATTATAGTGTGCTCTTCTGTTGTGTGACTTGACTTGTGTGAGTGTGGCAGGGACTGAGACAACCAAAAGAATGAATAGTGTGGCTCTTTAGACTTATACACATACATAACCCTCTTCGTCTGTGCTAAACACAATCTCACTATATTCAACTATACGCTATACACTTACAAATCTCAAAAACAAATCAAGTCATATTCGTTTGTACAGCTATTAACGATTTGCCATACAAAATACGACATACTTTTGGGTAGTATACACATAATACACAATTGTATACATTCATACATTCACACACACACTAATCCACATTAATGCATAAATTAAATATCACCATATACATATTATCACATAATATTCGTTGCAACCTCTATCTTCTTAGTATGTTCCTTCAAAGACAGTCAGCCAAACCACAACGCAATAACGCAAATCATTAAAAATGGTATACTCACTACGGTCACTATACTTATCATTCTTTCTACGTCAAAGAGCATCTTTTTATTATAATGTCTACGTAACATGTAACAATCATTTTTCAACGCTGTAATATTTACTATGCTTACATCACATTCTATTGCTTACGATAGAAACACCAACAAACACGCGGAAATACTTTAATGACTTTTTGCAACTATACGTACATGTATACGCATAATGTACGCAAAAAATCTTATTTTGCCTACAAAATACCCTTTGTCGCAAATTGTGGTCTTTTAAACTATATAGCCCCACATGTGCTTTAAGCGCCCAAGTAAGCTTTTCCATGGACTATCCAAATTCCTGAATCACCTTTTTCCAGCTAGTAATATCCAGTTTTATTTTGGATTCAATTTTTTCAAAAAGAGTATAGCGATGTTACGATTATGAGAATCAACTATGAATATGATACTGAGAATATTCTATTGTACATGGAATCATGGAACTATCTGTATGCCATACAGGAATACTGTCGAGGATTTTTCTCTTCAAGATTTACCTTTGTGTCAAAATATACTACTGTTAATTAAACGTAGACGATAACGATGAAGAAAACTTTGTCATTCCACACATTACAATAGATGTATGAATGGATTTTGTTTTATATTACAGGGACGGATTCCCTTATCTATCTTACAAATATATTGAAGAAATATAATATACTACAACATAATTTAATAACGAAGTCCAAGTTTTTCTTTCGATTTTCACTTCAACTTTCAAGAAATGAGGTAAACGCCAAAAATGTTTGAAAATTAGTTTTTAGGACTGCAAATTCAGAAAGAGAATATGTTGTTATGGTCTATATAGCATATCAGAGGTAAATCTTGATTCAACTGTGTCAAGGACATTCAATCGCCCAACAAAGCAATCCGATGCAAAGAATAAGTGTATATATGTTTATGAAAACTTACGAAATATCTGCCATATGCTATGATAATGCCGAAAAACAAGTATTTTTCTTCGTTTTTATGCAGAGAAACTCCCATCGTGAACTCAATATTTTCAATTTTTAAAAAATAAACCATTTGCCCCGATATATTCAGTCATTCATATTACATGTTTCAATCTCATCAAGGACAAGTGCTAATTCTGCATTGATCATGGTTGCTGTTTACATACTATGCATAAAAAGAGAAGACTATTTTTCAGAATTTACGGAATGTACCCTCATGTAAATAATTATAGCTTCGGCACCCATCTCAAAACATGCTGCTCAAAACATCTAAACGGACCCATTTATTTTACAGATGCAAATGTATCATACCAGGGAAAATGTATCATATCGTTGCGTCATATATATGTGGATATGCATATCCACAGTCAGTAATATTTTTACTTCAGGAATGTCTAGTACTTTATAGGGTTATAATAATTGTACAGTACAAGTACACGTGTTTTTTGTATGGAAAAAATTGCCACATTGCATTCTATAACTCAGAATTTAAGGTATGACAGTGAAATTGAAGTAAATCTAAAAGGAGAATGTAACTTTCATGTTCGGCATATTGAAAATTGATAATCCATAAGCAGCAGACATAACAATCATAATTAGATAATAAAAATTCAGATTAGAGGCTCGTACAAATGGGTCCAATTTATAACCGGACGATGGATACCAGGACCAGGTACCCAAAATGCATATCAAGTTGCGTGACTGTTCTTATGTACGTAGTAGTCTCTCACTTTCATGCACTGTGTGCAAAATATTGTTAACGTTAGCTAGCACCGTATGTACTTACATAGACTTACTTATTTACACCGTTACAAGAAATGCAACCCAAGGGCAATACTAGCAGTACTAGCGGAATAATTCACCCACAGAAACTCGTGATTAGTTTCTTAATTATACATTTGTTAAAGCAGAAGAACGCTGCTGCAGTCCAAGCTAACGAAGCTGTACGAAAAATTCTTAATACAAAGTAGCGGACAACAAAAAGGGTATTTTATATTATACATAATTATATATATATGTACTGATTATTTACATATACCTATACATCCAGTAACAAACACTTCATAGGTGAACTCAATATAGTAACGTGCCAATAGTGTATGCAAAGGTATTTTTGCTTATTTATAGATTGAGAAATGGCCATCATTTAATAAACAACAAATGTAAACCTAGACACAAAGGTTAATATAATACGCTATAGCTGCAGACTATTTGAAAGTCAAAATACGACTCAATATGACATTTCACGTAAATTTAGGATGCAGATGGGTTGTTTCGTCAGAATGTTAATTGAATGTCAAACGAAACTAAATGTTGGCTTCTTTAGCAATGAACGTCAGAAACATAAATATAATATTGAATTGCATCTCGGGAATCGGCACTAATGACTCTCAGAACCCGAATAATTGTACATAAAATTGCAACATATCTATGGATTTAGAAGTATAATAGTTTTGTGGTTGTTATAATTTCAACGTTCACATGGTATGATGCCATATATTATCGTGGTATGATGTCATATGCCATGGTCATGACATGATACTGAAGCAATTTTATCATTGAATAACTTCTTAAAAACTTGAACTTCGAGAGGATGCATATCTTTGTGTGCATAAAATATTTCTTTGTCATATTGCTAAGTGTGTTAATACAGATGCATCATGCAATATGCAATATACAAAACATTTAAACTATTATAATGCACAACTGATTAAAAATTTTCAAACATTCTTTATGGGTAATAATATGCTTTATTTACTCCGCTTAATACCATTGTTGCGTTTGTTTACTTTACAAGAACATTTTATAATACGGAGGTACATACAAAAGTACTAACACAAACCGTTCATCTATATTTTACGTCTCGTACAAAAGATTTCTCGTCAACTAATTGTCGTCACCTACTTCTCATATAATTTTCTTACTACATTAAGTTTACTAATTGATCGAATGTGAGCTATACTCAATTTGAATTGGTAGAAATAAGTAATTTACAAACAAATAATACACTAATTTACTAGTAGAACATACATAATTCAGGAGCAGGCAAATAATATGAAATGTCAATATTTTGTTGAACATGAAGTTAGCATTAGCACGACAGTGTATAATGGAGAATATGGATGTGACGTACAGAAAGCAAAATGTTTCCGTATTTGAATCTATAAAATTTCTAAATATTGACGTGCATTGACACATAAGGTAAGTAGGATAATGTAGAATAATGCTCAATGCAATTCTTTATTTTTATTACACTCTCGGTTGAGTATATGATGTAACAGTAGTAGGTAATTAGAAATATATATAAATATTTCTCTATTCACAATACACACGTAAGTAGAATTTTACACACAGAACCAGAACAATAGTGAAAAATACATCGCATAAACAAATAAAACTAACGCTAAAGTACATACATGAAACTTTTACATAATATTGGTAGTATGTAATGTATAAAAACTAATGGTATAGATTTTTAGTAGACCATTTCAGTTCGAATGAAGATTTATGCTATCCATTGTTAGAATAACAGAATTCTCCAATCTCGGGTGACTAACTCTCTTCACTTTACAATTCATATTCGGGATATTTTTAAATAGGCATTAAATACGCTTTTATTGACTATTGTATCGTAACTTCGACTTTCGAGCATTTTACTTACAACATTTATAAACTAGAGTGTACATAGATATTAAGTACATTTGCAAATTACTACACAGAATACATTTACATTTCAGTATATAATAACAGTTTTACTATATTTATTTCTACTGTGTACTTAAAAGATGATATTTATTGTATCATTGTATTGATGATGTTGTGTAAAAATCAATACTTTCATTCTTAATATATAATTGCAGTTAATACAGATATTACATTTTTCTGATCACAGCACAGCAGATGGTGAGTGTCCTAAAACTTTTAGCTGCCACATCATTTATAAATCTGTTTTAAGATATCCCATTTAACAATGCATGTTTATGCAGTGCTTAGTAGTTACTGTTAAGAGAGGATAAAAGTTTCTTCAAAATTGCCCAAGTAAATAGGATTTTGGTATAACAAAATATTGGAGAGATTGTGTAATACAAACATTTTTCTTCATTTGTAGCATAATAATCCTAGTTCCCACATAAACATACATTGATACATCCCCACATGTACTTAAGGTGTATGTCGGATATCTACACTAAATAGCCACCTATTTCTTACATTAAACGTTTGTTAATAATAGTAAATAACATTCGACTCGCAGTTAATAATGAGTACATATTTACCGTAAATACTTTACAAATTCAGGGTTAATTATACCTAATCTACTAAAGTCTATATAATTAGTATCTTAGTGAATAAATGGATGTCTACGCTTTTTCTTTCTCTGCTTTATATTCCTCTTGAACATACGGAAGTGTTGCTTTAAACGTTGGACATTTTTCAATGGGAATTTTCTTTTCGTATTCGTACAGTTGAGAATTAAATGCTAGAGAGTCAAAAGGTTTCTTTGGGTAAGACCCAGTCGTTTTCTTCTTCTGGAAGGCGAAAAACAGTCCAAGAAGAGTAAGGACAGCTGTAATTGCTGCAACAATTGTTAATAGCACAACGACAGTGTTATACTCTTTGTCTACTCCGAGAATCTCCGCAGATACAGCATCATCATGAATGATTTCATTTTCGGATTCAAAAGAAGATTGCATTTTGGTTGATGGTGGTGTGACAATGTAATGGAATCGGGATGTGGTCAGATCCGCCGGGACGAAATCTTTGTCTTCGACTACACCTATGGAATTTTTCTTTACCATCTGCTCAAGCCAGTATGCAACGTCCACAGTATTTTCAGCCTTTTGCAATGCAAAGTGCAAAGAAGTTGAAGCTGGTAGAACTTCGACTTCAATTTTATTGTCAACTAGTTGAGCATCTAAACTTTTCATCAAATCTTGGAACTCTACTCCCATTTGTACAGAACTAATCTCATCGGAAACAGGGAAATTAATAGAAATGTCTACTTTCTCTATAGGAACTCTTCTACATGAGCGTGTTCCTTGAATAAACGTTTTCGTCCCAGCTACTTGATTCCCGGCTTCATCAACACACCTAAAGTTCGGAAACACCAATTAGTTCTACACATGTAACCAAATACAAAAACTAACACCTACTAATTCTAGTATTATACATGCATCACTATATCTGAATTAATTGGATAAACTTACCAACAAATGCGACTCTTTGATTCCCAAGAACATTGCTGAGGATTAAAGCGTCCTTGTTCATCACAAGATACAGTACTATGAGCCTCTTCATTTTTCATTGAAACGCATCTGCTCTCCAGGCTGGATTCCATATTCACCTTTAGAATTTGAACGCTGTTACCGTAACTTTCGCCATGCTCATTGTCATCGCTCTCTTCAGTGACAGTGCTAGATGCTTCTGAAGTTTGTTCTGTTGTAGGTGTTGAAAAGCTGCTAGTTGATGACAGAGTTGAAGTTTTAATCTCAGGTGTGCTTTTGACTTCACAAGTTATAACTTGTCCTTGTAAATCTTTGAAAATGGCAGTGCATGAGCATGGTTCCACAGAGCAAATATATTCGTCAGGGAAAGTGTCCATAGAGCCACAAGTAGCATTGTGGCATACGGATGCCCTGCTACAAGCCTTCAGTTGGCCATCGTTGATTTTAGGACATAAAACAATATCAGGGCATCTGAAACAATTCAAATACAAAACTAAGTGTTCTGTCGCATACTATTAACATTCATGATTCACTAAAAATACATAAAGAAACTCAAGAGATTTATACAAATCAGCCCACCTGTTTTCACATTGTTCTTTAGTGACGAAATTGTTTCCATTTCCTCCACATCCACCATATACAAATTGCTCACATGTATTAGTATTGCTGTCAAAGTAATAGCGCTCAATTGACGCACGGCAAACACCTACGCATAAGTCAAGATTAAATATAAATATCCATATTATTCATATTCCATATTCCATAAAGAACTCCTCAATATTATAATTATCTTTCTACAGATGACATAATAGAGAAGCTTTTGTAATTCTTACCTGATCTAGGAGGTAATTTGCAGATGTCCACTAGAATTTATAATAAAAGTCAAATTATCATTCAACTCAAGGTGAAGTTATTGTAATTAAATAGCCAATTCATCCCGATAATGTATTTTTACACGAAAAGCTGTACTTACATCGCTTCTCACATTCCCCATCTGAACATTCTTCTTCACAATTGACTTTCTCTCCAGATTCACTGGAAAAACAAAGAAAAAAAGCGATAGAATGACAAGTGAGTAATTTAAATGTCAATCCGTTCATGAAATCACATCAGGATTAAACTAACTTGTAGAAAGCAGGTTGGCACTCATCGCAGACATCCATAGCACAGAGAGCATCTGGATGCAATGGACAGGAAGCATGAAGACATTTATTATTATTGTTACTGCAAACCGTTGGCTCTCTGCCTACAGGACAAACGATCCCTTTTCCCTGACGCTCTTCAATAATACCTGTTAATTATTTTCCATTAGTAGACATTCATTTATGTGAGTCGTGTGAACACACGCTCTTTGCCAATTCACAAATTCTCAATTATACAGATTAGCATGTAAATAAATCACTCACCACTATGGTTAGTGCAGAGAACCATGCCTTTGGTAAATGAATGCAAATGTGGATTTCCATCTACGTCAACACAGTACGACAATGGCATGTCACCTTGAACTTGGACGGGAGCGTAATCTCCATTTTCCATGCACTGAGGTGGTGATGGTACCATTGTTAAAGGTGTGTTGTAATCTTCCGCTAAATTCAATACAAATTAAATACAATGATTATTCAAATGGAAAATGCTACTTTATTTTATTTTTAGCATAATGAGTTTGTTTTGGAATTCCTAAGTAGCACTAGGAATTTTAATGGTAGTAAAAGTCTGTTTTCTGCATTAATGTTTCATTACTATTTTCAACTAAAACGAATAATAGTGTTGAATAACACTTAATTTGCTTAATTTTCTAGTTAATTGTTGTATTTCTACTGCATTAAGTAGGGGTGCAGTGTAAAAATAACACTTTTCTACATACTTTCAGATGTAAATGTTCATTTATTTGTACTGTAGAAACAATAATAAATGTAAAGTGCACCTTCTGCTGGATAGCTGGCAAGGCTAACGTGATGAGGATGTGATGTGGATACAAAATCGACAATAGGGCTAACACATTTAAAACCGCCACATGGTTCCAAGCAGCATTTTAATTCACCGGGACAATCGACATCTGTGCGACAAGTTGATGAGCAGGCGCCAGACAAAAGTCTTAATAATGCTGGAGGACTAGGCATGGCACATTGTCCACCTTTGACTACAGAACGCAGAATCGAAAACAAAAAGTCTGAACCTGGAGAATTGTACCGTTCCATTGACTCTTCAGAACTATCTTTTACAGCAGCTACAAAAAATAAAATTCAAGTGAATACTCAAACATGAGAACAGATGACAAAAACAATTCATTTTATATAGATAGGTACCTCGACGAATTCGGGCTTGAGGGATTAACGAGGCTTCAGGATATGTAAACTCAAATTTTCCAGGAGCTGGGAAATGGGGCATTTCTTCTGAAGTGTAAATCTGTGAACTGCTTGGCATTAAGTCAATAAAATCTGACATTTGGTCTACATGATCACTTCCCTGTCTCATCATATCAGCCAAAATGTCAGCAATACTGCTATGACCTTGCCGTCTCTTTTCAGCGGGATTCAATCCAAATGTGATGCTAGTGGATGCAGCTACTCCAACTTGAACTCGCTGTCCATTTATATCAGCATAAATTGGCGCAATGTGTGTTTTGGCAATCCCGTCTTCACTATCTTGCTCATCACTTTCATCCTGAAGAATAACATCCCCAATAGAATTCTCCAAATTAGATGCACTACTTCCCAATGGATCTTCTTTAGTCGTTGTTGAAATTATATGGTTGATCCAAGTTGGAGAGTTAATCACTCTTTGAGTTTCCTTTTGGCACTTGCTAAGCCCATCTTCACAGTTCACCTCCTTCTCATCCAAAATCCATCTTAATTTGCAGCCACCGCATGGTTCCACAATGCATCTAGAATATTTAACGACACATTTACAACCAATTCTCTTTATTGACCTCAATTGTTATTACTATTACTGTAGCGTATAGAATGTGCTATAATGGGTCCATTTACTTTGCTTTCGGGTAGGCGAGACAAGTTCGGTTCTCACACATATTAAAATTGCACTTGTGCATAATGGCGCCCTCACAAACTGCAAATTTTAGAATATCAACATTAATAAATGGCAAATATTTCAGAATTAGATTCATGAATTTTGACAAGAAAGGGAAATCTAAAATGTACTTGGAGGATCATCAACAGAGTTTGTTTGGATCAATCGCCCTCTTCTGGTTTGGCAATTTGGTAGCTGTCCATTGCTGGTAAGACTTCCTTTAATCATTTCTCCTTTTTTATTAACACAGAAGTACATTCCTGAAAATTAAAAAAACAGTTTTGTTTATCTTATCCAGTCCCAATCATACATATTTGAAAATCATAAAGATTGTATATTACTATTACCAATTTCATCAAATCCTTGGATTGAAATCCAATCGCCAGTCTCAGGGTCACATTTTGGAATGTAAGTTAAGTGTTTATACTTTGCTACCATTTCTACATTCTTCTCTCGTGTTTTTTCACAATGTGTAAGAGCTATGAGGTTACATCGTAAGTTATTATAAACATACTCAATCATCAACGAATGCATGAAAACGCTTTTTTGTGTTGATTTACCTGGGCATACGGAAAGACAATCCGAACGAGTATCAAACAAATTAGGACTATCTGGGACACAACCGGTTTGCGTTACAGGCAGCTCTTGACATTCGTTGGCACTGGAGTTGAAAAAGAATTGTTTGTCATTAGCTTTCATGTGAGCCTCAGACTCCGCTCTGCAGAAAGCTGTCTCAATTTTTTCGAAGCATATTTCCTCTGAAACACAGAATACATTCATGGTAAAGTACAGACTTGCACTTAAATTTTTTCTGAAATATTTGTTATGCACATCTATATTGTGTACAAACAATTCAGCAACAAATATACAAGATAGCATTACGATAAAAAATGTATTCCTACTTGGTTTTTTGCAGCACATTCCAGGTTCTCCATACAGCGACAAATTACAATAATGGGAAGATGGACATGCCTTATCTGGGGAGCAACTAACTCGTTCTCCACTGTCAGCATAAGTCAGGGGTAAACCGGTGGCACACATATTATCAACCCTTTAAATTGCACATAGTCAAATATTACTTACATAAGCCGAGACATTTTTTACACCCAAAATCAAATGCATAGCTTAGAGGCAAATAACTCACTTCGGAAGACACATGGGCAAATCGTCAACAAGTCTGCATTCTTGTCCTCTTTCACATTCCGAGATACAAGGAGTAAGCTTGCACTCGCAGGTAGGGCATCCATAAATATCTTTTTTATATCCGAACTGACAATTCAGTGAGCATTCCTTCTTCTCACATTGAACAGGTCCTAGAAAATCAGATTTTTATGTGCTTTGAAGCATACGAAAACAATCTCAAGAAAATCGAAAGCTATGCCGTTACATGCGAATTAAATCAATAAAGTATAGCTTACTGTGGCAGTTAGGAAGGGGTCCACCCGTTGGAACTCGAGTGCCATCGATTTCATTACCATAATATGTGTCTACACAGTAACACAATTGGGCAAGAGGATCGCATTGAACGGTTGCAAATGTTCCATCTTGGTTGCATTGAGGGATAAAGAATCGTTTTGCTGGAACACTACTTTCTCTTGCCTTCATTTCAATGAGATTTTGCTGCTGTTGACAGGCTGCATGGAATTTGCAAAGAAAATGTGAAAATACTATTGCCCCAACAAGACGATAATAAACGGTATTGGTATTTCTGTAATTTATTTTGAACATACCTAATGAATGGCCATGGCCTAACTGTGCATCCTCTTCTTCGTCGTCTTCATTTAAAGCATTGTCATTTTGGTCATCAGAGTGACGATTCTGGGCAACCGTGGCTGAAGACTGTTCAGTATCAGCATCTTCTACAAAAGACAAATGATTTATATAATTAAGAATATGTTTCATCATAAGTGTTTTAAATACCTGTTAACTATAGCCTACTAACCTGACAAAATGGGACAGCAAACTCCAACAGAATCGGCCGAGTCTAGGTCGTGACAAAAATAATCGTCAGGGCATTGGAGCATTCTAATCAAACAAACCCAATTAGACTCCATACGTTTTAACAATGCATCGATACAATCAAAGATAAGAAAACAACAATGAAATGAGCACCTTGCGCGTGGATTGCAAGTCAACGTCTCATTAGTGTCTGTCATAAACATAGTTCCTTGTGGACAAGAACTCTCGACGATTTCCTTCTTTAACATCTTGGGTATACCTACGGAGATTAATGTTGGTTATCAGATTAGAGCAAATCAATGGCACGTAATCGCGTAATTACTGAGTGCAATGGGAAGTTAACTTTAAGTATAGTAAAAGATTAGTCTTACAGTATGGCAAAGGTAGGCAGTAACCGTCTTCACAATCGACATCAACCAACTCACCTGTAAATTCCCAATAAAATTTGATTTCATGATAAGATTCGTATTAAATACAAATTAATAATAATGTAGCCGTACAAAGAGGTGCTTAAATAACAATAAGAGAAGCTACAAAGAAAGATCTACACTGAATGGTATGGTTAGTATATGTAAACATTGTCAGTGTATTTACATTGTTCTTCTTCTGTACAAAGGTTGGCTGAAGCGCATGGATTCCTACATTCACAGATTACGCATCCGTGAGAATCAGTGTCGTAGCCATAATCGCAACCTGTAAATAAAGATATTCTTTATCATGCAAAACTCGTACTATTTATACGAAAGTGCGCCTATATATCTTTCTGGTATGGGTAAAGAAATATTATTTTTTCTAGAAAGAAACGCATTTTTCCATTTCAAAAGATATGTAATACTTACCCAGACGGCACGTCATTAGAGAGCCTAAGCAATCTTTTTTATTTCTCTTTTCCATACATTCTGCTGTTGTCAAATTGGTAATTTGTCTATCAACCCTGTGAAGAAAAACTCGTTATAATAGGCATACTTACTAATACTTAATACACCATAATATTTCTTTTGATACAAGTGTAAAGAGCAGAACAATACTCATCTAACTAATAGACTTGATGAATATTGATCTCATCAATGAAATGAAAACTTACTTTGTGTTGGGGATTTCACCACCAAACTCATCAACACACATACAATGAGTTTCGTCACAAATTAATTCTTCAAACGATCCGTCCTCCTTGCATTTGGGGGCATTGTGAGCTAACTTAAAGTTAATGAGTGGACCACCCACTTTCTGTTTAGCGTCTCGTAAATATTCACACACTGTTGAGCACAGAAGAACAAGTCAGTTAAAAGATGTTACCATCAATTACAACATTCATGAAATTGTCTCAAATAAAAAATCCAGTGTCAATAAGCATAGTCTTTCCATTCTAAAGTCTAAAGTGTAGAGAGCTATTAATTTTCTTTACAGTTTTGTTCTTCTAATTGAATGGAAGCATAAAAATGGAATAATTACTTGAAGGAGGTTTCTTAGATTGAGCCAAGTCTTCTTGTAAGAGAGGATCAGCACAAACGGTACAGTTTCCTGTGATAGAAAGAATTTCAATCAGTTTTAAGACAGAATAGAGGATTACACTACACATTTACTAGTAGTAGATAGACTTCTACCCACCAGTGGTGTAATTTAAGTACGTACTAAAGCAAATAAACCCATTCATTCATACACAATAAACAGTAGTGATTAGAAAACGTACTCGAGCGTTTTGTAATATTAGGACACACAAAGGAAATTAACGAGTTTATAATGAATGGACGTATTCCAAGTACTTTTTATGAACTCACCCCATACCAGTTTGTATCTGGTATTAGCAAACTAACAGTTTGATGCGCTCTTTCTTAGTAAAGACCGTGCAGACTGCATAATAATGTATTGTATTTATTTACCTGGGAATGACATACAACATTTCATATTGTGTTCGCAATCAGAGTCTTGTTGACAATTCTTGGCGTTTTTGCAAATTTCCGTAGGACTCTCAAGGAAAGGACACATCCCTGGCTTAGTTAATGTGTATGAATCTAGATACATATAAAATCACAGAAATTTTTGCTTGTTTCTCGCACTTATCAAAAGGGGCATCTCTGTACTCCGAACATTGTCAGAATGCTTACAGAGTTGCTGCAACCAGATTACATGTTGTATTCCCATATTGGTTTGAAAAAATTGCAGCTAATTATTTCACCGTGAGAATTACATGCATGCACAGATAAGAGTGCATGTATTTCTATGTAAATAGATCTTAGGGAGTTATGTATTTCTTACCAATGTGCTTGTGACGGTTCGCACAACAAACGCCTGTGGCTTGATTAGCAGAGACAACAACGCAAATATGGGTGCCAGGACAAGTGGTTGCACTCTCTGAGCACGTTACCACCTTTCCAGAACTAATTTCTGTCAACGGGGTGCCAAGGGCACATGGATTCACAAATAAACTGTCTGACACACAAATCGGTTTTGCGCAAGATGATCTTCTCCTGTCACAATTTTCTTCATCCACTAATTTGCACTCAGAGTTCTTCGGGCATGAAAAGCTATCACAGGGGTTTTCAAAGCAATCACAAGTCGAGCAGCCTTGTCTGTCTGTCTTGAATCCAAATTGGCATGTCGAAGAGCAAATGACATTGTCGCAAGTGTCCGCACGGGATGAGACCGCTAGTAAACACATCATAAAATTCATAGTAAGTGTTTACAAGTACAGATATACCTACTGGGCACTGTTGTCATTGAACCAATTCTCTTTCTTATAAGCCCAGTCACCCATCTAATACTAATGATTTCATTTAGCAAATATGGGTCACTGTTGCTACACATGCATTTTTCGAGTTGTTCATTCGCTGAACACAATGGTTCAGGTAATTAATCAAAAGAATAGTGTGAAATTACTCGTACTCGCTTATAATTGCTACCTACCTCTTTGTCTTTGTATATTAGAGCAGTCGATTGTAGCAGCAGGGCCTATAGGACCGGATGACCTTCCTTCCGGGGTAACACACCAGCAAATGATCCCGTTTCTACACGCAGCGGCAATGAATAGTTCAACAGTTATTAACATTTATGTCTAAATACTCACCTGTGTGGTATCATCAATATGCTCCACAAGTGTAAAATATTTTTTATAACAATGCCACATTAATGACACAGTGGCATAATGTATTAATTAAAAATACTAAACATGAATAGCAAAAGTAACTGAGCAATCGCACGTAAACCAGTAAAGGTTAAATGAGGCATATACAAAAGGAACTTATTTATTTACCGGCTGCATTGTCTTGGGCTGAAATTGCCATTCTCATCACACTGGGGTATGTAACCTTTACCTTCGATCTCTTTCTGCGAAAGCAGTTCCGCTATGTGTTTCTGCTGCACACAAACTATAAAAATAAGAATTACAAATTATTACTACGAATACTATAAAGTTAGTAGTATACAAATGTCTTATTGCACACTTCATTAATCTATTATTGTAAACTGTACCTACATTATACGATTATAGTCATGAGAAGATCATTATATAGTATGAATGAAATGACGTTGGCTGGACGTGATGAACCATAAAACAAAAATGCTAATAAAAATGCCTTAACTCAACGGTTCTGTGTATTTGCAGGTAGAAAATGGCAACTGTTCTTCGGCACGTGCTGATTCATCAAACGTACTTAATCTTTTATTTTTCCTATACCCCCTACTATTTAAACTCTTAAAAGATGTGCAAATTGTGTAAAGCGTAAATGTACTGTAGTTAAACTTACTTGTGGAATTTGCTGGTTCTACGCACTGTTTTCCACAGTTGGATATGCAACATTTCTCCAAACCTTAACAAAATAGTACGCTTCATTAAGTTTTAATGCCTCAAGTACACATTGAGAAGATAAAAAAGAAAAGACAATGACACTTGTTGGGCGTTATCTATTTTTTCAGTATATGTAAATATCGTCAAACTTGTAATTTTTCAATTTACCTAAGCAATCCAAGTCGTGTCGGCAGCTGTGAGAGTTCAAGCACTCGTCGTTACCTTCTTCTTTAGATCCTACTGCAGTGACAGATATAGGACATGTTCCACTCTTTTCGAAATTTTGACTGGATGCACAGCACACTCCGTAGTCAGCATCTACGGTGAGAAAATGATTATTTTTAGTGTTTCTACAACTAGACAATTTTCTGAGGCTGCAAGTGATTCGAGGAATGAGGATAATGTAAACAATAGAAGAGATGAACATACCGTTGTTAATGGAGCACTGGAAATCAGCAGGGCAAGAGGGTTCTTTACGACCACAGAGAAATGGTTTTCCGGATTCTGGAATCATCAACGGCGCTCCGAATTGGCACATGGACTCCAAAGTACGAGGTTGTTTGCAAGTTGCAATCGGTGGGCAGGGCTCGGTCGTGCAAGCAATCTCTTCTACGTGACATTCTGTCGAGTGCGGACATTTTACATCTTTGCAAACATTTTTGCACTCACAGACTTCACATCCATCTTTATTCAATGCGAAGCCGTGAGGACAAAGCATTCTACACATTGGACCGTCGCATGGTCGAGGATCTATATTTAAAACACACAATGGATTTTTTATGTAGAAGTTTGTTCTTGCTAAAACTTCCCAACATATTTTCAGAAGAGCCAATAAATTAAAATGTATTACTTGTGCAATTGACAAGTTCCAGAGTCAACGCTCTTGTTCCTGGTCGTTCAAAGCCTTGAGAGTCCACGCAGTAAAATCCCAAACTGTCCTCTTGAATATCTCTGAATCTGCCTGTAACAGGATCGCAGTTTGGTATTTTGACAGCCCTAGCATCTTCTGGTTCTAACGATCTGGCTCTTTTCTCTGTGAACACTTTGGCCTGCTCACATGCTGCAATAAACGAAAAAGAATATTCCCACGTAAATATTTTTTTCTATTTTACAAACTCATAAACTACAAATACACATAAAACAAAAGTTTTCATGGGACTATTTCATTACTGTTTACATTACCTACATTAACTACTCGAAGAAAACATTCCGTTACACTTTTAACAGGAGGAGGCAACGCAATTTTCCAAAACTCCTAATACATTGCCTAGTCGAACAATAAATAGTGCATTTTCATACAACTTGCACTAAAGTACCTCCTACAAATCATAAGTAATATCATAGATGAACACATTTTGAGGACACAGCGTAGAATAATAAGGTTTTCAGTCCAACAGCTTTCTCATGGATGTGTCAACAAATAATACATATTCACATGTGCCTTAGTCTTACTTTTAATCTCGCCTTCCTTTACGTATACTTACACACTACTCCCATAATGCATTTTTTATATTTTTGCAAGTTGTATCGCTCCTTATCTCTCCTTGCACTTAAAAGTCGTACGTATTCGTAAATATGACAGTCAAAGTTGGAAAGATAAAATAAAAATACTTTTGTCATTTCCTTTCTTTATGAAGTTACTCCATCATCCATCCACAACAAACAAACCTACCTACCCAGTCGAACGAACATGATAATTCTGTAACACCCAAATACACTGTACACTCGTTACTAATAGTCTTCTATGTGTGTGTGTATAATGGTTATTGACAGATACGCATTAATAATGATCTGATTAGTGTAAGATACCTATGTACACAATTCAGCGTGTGTACATGAATGTGTGCTTATGCCTATTTGTTCATTATGAATGGGCACGATAAATAAAAGTGGACTACCTAATGTGATGCCCCATAATATTGTTATCTAAAGTATTATCCCTTCTTCTTAATGGGACTGCCTAGAAGTCAAAGAAAAAAGAGACCTTTCCTCTTTCATTCCTTTTGACAACACATTAGATTCATTCACTGTTACTTTTCTTCAGGAGGGCACATTAAAAGCTTGAGACACACACACTCTACTTACACAATCTGTCAATCTCACACAACTAGTACAGACGCACATATATAGTACCCAAACTAAAGTAAACCAAGTCATTTGGACTCTTTAATCCATCTACTCAACACAAAATTCACTTAGGTACTCAATACAAAGACGCACGTCGCAATCCTGTAAAATTTTTCTAATGATCCGAATCAATTCCATTCTACCTGCTTATCTATGATTATGGCTTGCTTGGCTTTCAGTTCTTAATAACCTATACAAAATGCAGACTGCATTATGTACACGTTAGTGTATGCTGCCGTGCCTATATTTATGCAAATTAAAAGTACCCAAAGATATTTCGATGTGAAATATGCAAGTACCTATTTTGTTCCTATAAGCTATTTAGCTGTGTAAAAATGAATTTGACGAGGATTTACTTGCAAAGATCGTATAAACTGGCACATGTACCAATTCAATGATATTTTTTGCTGCTGTTAGCTACTTTAATGCATATAAATATCTTCACAGTTGGTAAATGCACCCCATACTGTCTATTTGTCAATAAATTATTTGCATATTTGGATATTTCCTTTTTACAATTCTTATTGTGTCAACATGTTTTAGTTATTTAGCTTGCACACCTACAGACTGAGATAGTCATGAATACCAAACCATAGTGCTATTTTATTTATGCATACTTAATGAAATGTGGTTTATCTATGATATAAAGGGATTTAATAAATTCATCCATGAAATCTGCGTAGGTATACCCCTCCAATATTTAATAGAAGAATGGGACAGATATAACACAAAGCAGTTAGTCAGAACTAACGATAAGATAAGACTGAAAACGCAGCTACCATTGTGCATTGTTCCCTGCGGTTTGGTTTTCCTTTTGGTTACAAAATCACTCAAGTGTAGCAATAAAGTGAATGAGCTCTAGTTGAATGAATGAAAATGAAGGAATCTCATCCCATGAATTGTGAGATATTATTATTATAGACCAACCACCCCGGCTGGCTTTCTGGTTCTCACTAATATCCATTTATCACTAAACCGTTGGAAATGCACTTCAGCATTTATGAACAACATTTTTAATGTCTTTATAATAGTAGTAGGTTAGTAAGTGCATTAAGTGCTGCACTATTACTGCATACTTCATCCTGAATTAATTTATTAGCAATAACCCCTGCACTACGCATAGAAAACTCAATGTGACAAAATGGCAATTTGTGTTTCTTCATTCAACTTCTTGCATTTATTACTGACATCCCTAGTCCATTGTGTACTCTACATCTGAGAAATTATTTCATATTTGTGTTTTATTATGGTCATAACAATATTATAGTCTTCTAATGGTAGGGCATGGGTAATGCATAAGTTATGTCAAAGACACAATAGCAAATAAATATGAGTATAGACACTGGGACATTTACGTCTATTAATAATCATACAATAGGCTTTTTGTTTGCCAGTAATATTAACCCTGTCATAATGTTAACTTGGGTTTATTGTTAGAGGACAGGGCAGAAAGTGTGCATCCTTTGCCATTCGTATAACAATAAAAGACGCCCAAAATAACAATACAGCAAAAGTCAAAGACAGTAATTCATATAAGGCGTTTTCTCTCCATTCTCCCATTGCACGCTATAAAGCAGGAGGTACATTCAATAAACTTTGTACCACGTACCTACTGCAATTAGTGGAAATAGTGACACTGACTGTTTCGTCCTGTTATTTCTTCTATTGCACCATTTGCTCATCAATTCACATAATTAGCAATTACTTTTACTTTAGGCTTCGACATAGTAAAACTATAGACTTGTCACATTCACGTAGGTTACTATTGTCTCTATATGTTCTCAGACAAATTCATGTGTGTCTTCTATCCTTGTGAATGCACGCAGTATAGAATCATGAATCAACAATATAACGATAGTGTGTAATTGTTATTGTACATTTCAGTCATGTAGAGATTTGTTTAATGTGTTAAGAGAGAATTTCCATCCCATGCGTGCCGCATGTTCGTCTGTCTACAAGTCTTACGAAATCGTAGAGAAGGTTAAATAATTGCAATTTCTTATTTTCTATACTCGTTGTGCGTAAGTGAAACTTAGTTACATGCATTGATGTATAGAAATCATCTAATTGTGATTACAAGTAGTAAACAAAACACTGGAATAGTTGAAACTAAATGAAACAAGTGTACTCTAATGTATTTAATTGTGGAAAAGTCGAAATCAGATGAGTTCATAAGGGCTATTTATCCTTAATAATAATTACAGAGTGTATACCAGTATCGCTTTGTAACACAACAGCCCCCACGACTCGGCGAAAATTAGCTGCGAACTCTTTCACAACTCTATATTTCGTATCTAACTACATTTTAGAGCATTATATCATTATTATAGGATAAACGAAGCTAGTCTAGTAAGTATAATAATGTTTTGCAACCTTTTTGGTTAGCTTAGCACTTAGCTCTATACTTTTCTGTGTATTCCCTGGTTATATGCACGTGTATTAGAACGGCAATGTACTTATTGTCTTGTTTTTCCTTGCTCTTTAAAGATTTCGTTACATGACAGCTACAGAACATAGTATTATTCTGTTTTATGAATTACCCACACAGAGCTCCAAACGTAGAAGCTTTATATCTAAAGGCATTGTTAATGCTGTCGCTACAGACACAATTAATGATCATCATACAATGCTACACCATGTCACCGTCACAATGCAAAGCAGCTTTCAAATTGAAATCTGAAAAGTTAGGATTTCGTTCGTACCTCTATTATACCTCTATAGAAGTGTTTATCAGGGATAAGAATCGTGTTTAATACGATTTCGTAGAATCTAATTCAATACTAAAACACTACCACTTGAAACATTTTAATGACATTTCTGACTCCATATGTAACACCATGTAACACAATCCTTGACGATAAGAAGAGACACGAAGTTACTGTCTAAAAATTATACTCTGAAAACCTTCAATTTTATCGTAGAAAATTGTAAATATTTATTTTACTCGGGACATTATGAAGATAGTCAGAGAAGTACATAGGATGCCTACTTGACTATTTAGTGCAGTTGTATGCACGAGCACTGCAGAATGGATTTGTAAAATTATCAGAGCAAAAATGACTTGGTTTACTTCGTTTGCTACTAAATACATTCTTGTTAGTGTGATTAAATTATTAACATTTCTAAGTTAAGACTCCTGCTCTCTGAGGAATTTTATTCATTCTATTTATTTTACTTCACAGTCCTACAGGTAGGTACCATAACGTATACCTATGGTATGTATTAAGTAGCAGTTAAATTTTGGATGTGATGGGGTAACGGTCAGGATAACTAAATATAAGAGTAGTAAATCTAAATTGAGACAGTTTCTCTCAACTTTTCGTCAGTTAAAGTTAAATTGACGCTACTCGCGATTGTGATGTTAATCTTTGTGTAATTATATTTTGGAGCAAACGAAACTTTTGTTTGAAAAATAAGTGTGTGCAGAATGTATGCAATCTTCCTCTACTAATTTACAGTAGTATCCTAACATTAAGTACAATAATGAAACCTGCAGTTTGCTTAGATAGAAAACGTGTGTATGCAATGCAACGATTCTCTTAATTTGCATTCTACAGATACACACTATCAACAGCTCGGAAAAGTTTCACATCAACATCGTTAGCTAGTAGACAGACTCGAGCTTTGCAAATATAAATAAGATACTATATGTTAAGGGTATAAATTCAGGACATGCAAATGGTTATGTCGTATCTGTGTAATAGGTTTGTATGCAAGAACAATGATATCCTCCCACTTTCTTTAAAGGTCAAATGTAGTCAACAAGGGCGAATTTCTAATTTTAAAAATAATGACCGATAGATCACAAATTAATTCACAATCACTAAGGTTGAATTAAATCACGCGGACTCAATTTGCTCTGCCATTTCAGTAGACATCAATTGAAATCTGTGTGGAAAATCATTTGAGAACGAGTGAAATTAATATGATTTGTGATCTATTTAAGGACATGACATGACATACCTTGAAACTAGAATCAACTTCACTTTTGTTATATTGCTCTACAGATAGATTAAGAGGGACAACGGCAACTAACTGCATTTTAATTTGATTTATCTCATATTTCATGTCTATCTGTAAAGTAATAGTAACATCTCAATTTCTGACAGTGCAATGTACATGCATAGCGTGCTATGTAGCTTGACATAGTAATCTATTGAGTAGATCAGAGATTTTTCTTGAAACACGAAAATAGTTTCTGGACAAGGCTCAAGTTATCTTTTACTACACTTTTAAATGCGTTTGAAATTACAAGAATGAGCCACTAGAGTAATAAGCTACTGGTATGTACAGTTCCCTTTTGTGACTCTTAAGCTAAAAACTTAAAACGATAAGAAGACATTTTGTAGTTAGAAATGCTACGATTTAAATTAATCGCTGAGTTAAACCTAGTAGTTTGGGTAAACTTACATGTCATTAATATACCGTAACTACGAAATTAAGTTGTAGTAGTTGATATGCTAACTGTGCACTATTACTGGCTTGGTGCTACTTAAGACTTGGTCTTGTTAGTACAGATAAAAAGTTGCTGTAAAGCATCTCCACAAAACGATGTACCTCTATTCTGTCTACTTTGGCTTTCATTTAGTCTGATAATTTTGCATCTGATATAAAGTCATTTACAGTGGATGCAGGTATTTTAGAACATTTCGTGCACTGAGCAATAGGTCTGCCATTATACTCACACACTTTTAGTTGGTTTCATTTAACGTTTGTCATGCAGAAACTTTAGGAGGACGTAACTTGTAGGTACAGTAGAATGTTAATGTATAGGATGTGAAGTGAATGTGAATTTAAACTTCCTGTGAACTGAAATAATAGCTCAGCTCATGCCAGGTAAGTAGTCTAGTCAGCTAACTGAATTAATATGAGACTGAATATCGTTTCTGCGAATGCTTGCTCAAATATTATGTAGTTACTTCCCTACATGCACAATCACTAATTCCTAGGTATGCACTTAAATATATCAATCACACGTTTACTTTTTAGAGTCGCTGCCAGTTAATTACACATGCCACACTAGTCTGTACTAATAAAGCTATATTATACATTACATGCAAGTGTTGGTAGTACTATAACTAATAATTAATTACTATCTTCCATCAAAACAAGTTTAGTGCTTGGCTATCTAGAATATGCGCTCATATTCTTAACAAAACAAGATTGAATAGAAGTTTTTTTGTTTATTTAGCTTAACAGATATGACTACTTTACTACTTATGTTTAGGAACTTGTTTTTTAAACTTTAGTTCTGTATCCTATTTACCACTTCAATACCAGCACAATAGTATGCTACTACCACTGCAGCTACTTGTATGTAGACATAATAGATTTGATACTACTATATCCGTGTGGCTCTGTTACAGTAAATTGATACTGAGTGTAAATGGACTAGATCTGTGCATCCATTAATAGTAAACATTACATATGTTTATGCAGCTAAAAAGTAAATGCATTGTTGTGTTTACCTTTAACCTAACTAGCTAATGATGGTGAGTAAGCAATTAGAACATAGAGGATTTGCAGTAAAAAGTCTGCCTATAAAATATTCTGCAGAGCATAACCACGTCGTTGCCTCCCAAGCTGATGCAGGAGAACTTCACATCCCCCCGTAATTTCTAATCGCGAATTCCTCAGTTGGTGACTGACAGTTTATTCCGTTGGATTGAAAGAGGAGGGATGTAAAAACAGTGGGTAAACGTGGGCGATGCGTGATTTGTATTGCCAATGGGAATGGAATCTATTATTTTCAGATAGTCCAGAACGGAATGCTGTCATGAGAATGTGTCTCCTGTTCCCTTCTGTCAATTCTTTCTCAGTATTTCACATAAAATCTATAAAGCACAGGCAGAGTCGCACACGTAGAGATAATCTCTCTTCTGTAGTTACTCGGATATTATGTAGACAGATAGAACCTTAAGTAATGGTTAAGTAGAAATGGCGTGATTTGGAGAGAAACCGTTGGTTGTCTGTTGGCTTGATTCAAGTCGAAGTCGGAGAGACACGACGGTTTCATGCTACCAGAGCAATTCATCTTTGTCCTTTGATATATACTTCTATCATCTGCAGATTAATCTATTCAACAACAACAAATAGCACTCTAGTCAAGTATTTCTCTATAGTTGACTGCACTACAAATCTATCGCAGAGCGAGGTGAAGTGAACAGTGAGCTTTCCTACAAATCGCACTTTCGTGCAGAAAATTTTTCAATACCTTCCATCCAGATTTGATTCGAATTCGAGCATGCTAATGTAATACAAAGCAAAACTTATACTGATATGGATATAATACTTTGCATTAGTACCATCAGTGTGCTATAATAAGTATATAAATAAGGGATCTATATATGGAAACCTATTTGCTTTGCATTAGACACACTATTCATTCCCATTCCCTGCATAATTCCATTATATTTCACTCCCGTATACTGACAGACACACAAGAAGCAGAACAGTATTGTAGCAATTCCACCTTTCTACCTACTGTCAACTGCATTTCAATAGATTTCTGAAATTGTATTATCTATCTCGTTCAAAAAAGTAATCTAAAAGCACTATGCTCGCATTGTATGCATCGCATAACTATATAACTACTATTTGTATCTCTAACAGTATGACTACTATCTATTCAATTTATACTTATACATTTATCTGATATTATTGTACAAACTGACATGTATGTGCATAGAGAATTCAGATATTAAGTAAAAGGTGCATTTTACGTGTAATTATTGTAGCAGTAGTATAAGTAGTTGCTCTTAAGGC